>JANHFL010001224.1:90921-105418 GCA_032468155.1 Oxyrhabdium leporinum | reverse complement strand
AATGAAGGCCCATCATTGGGGGGGGGAGGGGGGGATATGCTGACTCTATAAACCACTTAGAGAGGCCTGTAAAGCACTGTGAAGCGGTATATAAGTCTAAGTGCTATTGCTGTTATTTTAAAATAGATAAATCAGAGGTTATCATGTTGCAATGCAAAGTGCCAGTGCCTAGGCTCTGGGGCGTTCTCTGAAAAGATAGGAGGTGGTGGCTACATCCTTTGCTGAAAGTTGGTCTTAACCTGCCTAGAAAACCAAGAGAAGGTGGTAATTGTTCAGGAGAGGAACAGCAGGAAACAATTTCACCAGCTGGCCTTCTGGCTTGTTTACAAAAGTAACCATTTTGTGAGCAGACAAGTTCCCTTTTCTCTGTGATGGCGGCTTTTTGTGGCATCTGCATCTGCAAGCTGCTCTCAAAATCCTAAAATGTTTCTGGTCACACTGCTCTAAGTAGAGTTGTCAAAGGTTTGTCTTTGAAATTCTGGGCAGATGGTGTTGGATGTAACTGAGATTGGTGAGATGATAGACATAAATTCAGTTTAAGGCAGTTTATTAAAGCAAAAATAAAGCTGATTGTAGAATAATATCCCTGGGGAAGAATTCAGGGTTCCATCTTCCTATAAGTTTATGTTTTATTATTTGGGGGGGGGATTAATTTTAGCTAGTTATAGCAGTGGGTAATATTGCCTTAAAATGGAAATACAAAATATGATATGGGATGGGCAGAGAGAAGGCTCATAAATATTTTACTTAAGAATACTTTGAATTATTTCTTTTCTTAATTGTGCCTGAAAAAAGTGTGCTCCATTGAAGTTTTTTGTAGAATGAGAAGCACCAGGTTAGAAATAAAAACAAATTAAAACTGACTGGGTTTTGAAAGCAACATTGCTACTTTCCAAGCATGTAGAAAAAGGCTGAATGTTTTTTTACAGTTTTATTAACTCTGGGTAGTCCATCACTTGGTGCTGCCCTCTATTTGACACTCATGGTGACCTCTTAAATCACCCATTCCTGAGATGGTACAGCAGCCATAATTTAGCTGTGTCCTAGGCCTTTCGGAGATGAGAGGACAAACTATAGCATAACTTGTTGTTTATCTTGCATTACTTTTTCCATTGACATATGTGATGTTCAATCTGTGCCTTTCTCAAACAGGAGCTGCTGAAATTAATGCAGACCAGAGGTGTCAAACTCAAGGCCCTAGGCTGGAACCAGCCTGCGGGGTGCTTAGATCTGGCCCGTGGGGCTGGAAACAGCAAAGGACCAGTTCACGGTGCTTCTGCCAGTGAAAGCGAGCTCCCAATCTCTGTTTTTGGCTGGGACGGCCTCCTGCAACCCTCTGCCAGCAAAAAGGGAGCTCAGGAGGACCGCATGCCGTCCCAGCCAAAAACAGAGATTGGGAGTCCGCTTTCAGTGCAGAACACTCAGGACACCACAGGTGCCCCTGACATGAGTGACATCAAGCTGGCCACACCCACCCTGGCCACTCCCCCCACATTCCCCTAGGTGAAACAGAACCCTGATACAGCCCTCAATGAAATTGAGTTTGACACCCCTGATGTAGACCATCATTCTGAATATTTGAGTTTTTCCCCAGATTTCATTTCCAACAGTTTATAGCATAAGCAAAAGCGTGAGGATAGTTTATCTTTAATGTGATCAGGCTTCCTATTCTGTCCTTGTGCAGAGCCATCAAGTTGCTTCCTGTCACTGATGGCCAATTTTTTGTAGTTTAGCTTACGGTGTGTTGACTAAAGCAAAGAACGAACAGATTTTCTATAATGTGAAATATCTTAAAAATATCTCATAACCCCCATTTGATCCAGAGCTGATAAAAGCCACTTTCCAGTCCTATGGTATCTGATAAAGCACTCTTTGAACGTATGTGGAATTTCCCATCTTTATTTGGAAATAATATCAGCATGCAAAATATATATTACTGAATTCCAACTCTGCCATTGCTTAGGCCACATGCTTAATGCGTAAATTTAATAATATGTTTCAAGGGGTTGCAAAACATAAGTGCCTGAGGTGTTTTGATCCTTTAGGCAAGAGTCATTGTGTACATGTGAAGTACAAATGGAGCATTTCTATCCTAGCAATTCCTATGTGAAAATTCAGCATGTGTATGAATATTGTCTGCTCAGCTGGTGAAACACCCAATCCTTTGACCCCTACGGTACGTATTGATGATACAGGAGAGAAATAAGCTTTTAAAGCTTCTCGAAAAACCTTGCACTTATGCCAGAATTTACACAACTGGAGTTGTCAGAATGTCACAGCAGAATTATGAGTTTTCCAGCATCACCAATTAATAAGTAGCCAGTTTCAATTCCCATTAGTCTTCTTGGGTGTTTCTGGAGAACAGCTCAATAATGGCTGTCCATAGAAGAAGAGAAGAGCAAAGAAGAAGAAACACTTGAATGTCTAAAGTAGTCATGGAAATATTTAGAGTGGCATGAAAATTACACTCAGCCCAGGACAATGACTGGAATAATCAGCCTCTATTGACCTTGTTTATGTAATTGGGTTCTTTTAAAAGAGTCATTTCTAAATTTCAAAAAGATATATAATATTGCCAAAATTCCAAGAGTAAGAGAAGGATATGGATAACCGAATTTTAAATTTTAATATGATGAGTGGAACCAAATAGGTGCTAGTAACACAATAATATAATTCATTCATTCCATGGACAGTGTCTTTAATTATCCATCTATCTCTCTACACTAATGACTGCATCTCTAAGGATCCCTCTGTTAAAATACTGAAGTTTGCAGAAGATGCAAAAAGTCATTGCTCTCATCTAAATAGTGATGAGTTTGCATATAGCCTGGAGGTTGAACTAAGGCCCCAGTGGTGCAGTAGGGACAATCTGGAGATGAATATTCCATTCTATTCCATTCCATTCTCTAAAGAGAGGAAACCTTGAATACCTTGGTGTCCATAGGTGGAAATTAGTTATTCTGATAGAAGGGCAATTAGAATGTTTCATGTAGACAGGAAAGTGAGCACGTCTCATTTGAAGAAGTAGTAATTTGACCAGTTGAGATGCTGTGGTTGCTTTTGATGACTTTGGATTTCTGTATTTATTTGTTCTTCAGTCATTAAGTCATGTCCGACTCTTCACAAATCCATGGAGAACAGCACGCCAGAGCCCCATATCCTCCACTGGTGAGATAGCCAAGAGGAACATATCCTCTGTTCCATTGCAAATAATCTCTCTAGCAGGCTACTGGTTTCTTGGTTCTTGTTGCTCACTCCAAACTGGAAGTCTTGCCCTTGAACAATTGATGGAGATTTTGTTCTCCATCTTCCATCCTGAATCCTT
This sequence comes from Oxyrhabdium leporinum, assembly GCA_032468155.1. NCBI lineage: Eukaryota > Metazoa > Chordata > Lepidosauria > Squamata > Cyclocoridae > Oxyrhabdium > Oxyrhabdium leporinum. The sequence continues at coordinate 102,093 of JANHFL010001224.1, read as the reverse complement.
CAGGTGCAAATTAGAGTAAAGGATTTTAAAAGGCTGCTTCTGTGCTGCTATAACTATAATAGTCTTGATGCAGCATTTATCTTCTGTGTCTCAGTCTATTATTACTGGTCAATGGATGAACATCCTGGGTGTATGAATCTAATTTTCCAATAGTTGCTTGAAAAGGGAAGTCAATGGCAGTGACTGATATTTTTGTTCTGATCTCACCTGTTATTATTGGAGTGTGGCCATTGCCAGGCCATTGAAAGGCAAAGTGTTTCTTAACCAAGAAAAAGTAATGCACCTCTGTTTTGTTGTTCACCTGCAGTCTCCATCCTCAATGAAATTGGGCATAGTGGTCCATCACTCCTAGAGAATACCAGATCAGGAAGACCATTTCGACTTAACAGAGTATGTAAAAGAAGCATCATATTTCATGTCTACCAGCAACAATCTTCTTGTTGGTTTTTTTTATCCAGAGCAAAATATTCATCAGTGGCACCTTCAGATGGAGTCAAGGTTTGATGTTGTCAGCAAAAAGCCAATTGCTGGATTTGTGGCTGTCAACATTCCTGAGCTGAGGATCCAGCAGGTGTTCACTGGGCAACTTCTTCCTGGAGAAGGCACTATTGCATTGCTCATAAATGTCAGTAAGGTGAGGACCACATCTGTCGCATGTGGAGAGTTTTCTTCTGTGTGAAAATCAGTGTACCATATTGGTGCATACTGGAAAACCATGCCAGCAAGCACAATCTAGACAAGTGTGAATTGATTTTATACCCCATTTTCAGCGTGATTTTAATCCTTCTGTTGATTTTAAAGAGTTACTTGAGAAAGAACTAGGACTTTTCCAGTTTGCAAGCTTTTGTTTCTATGGTTGCCTGGGAAAATATAGTTTGGCCAAATCAGGGGTGTCAAATTCAAGGCCAGCGGACTGGATCTGGCCCATGGGGTTCTTAGATCTAGCTTGCAGGGCCACCTTGGAAACAGCAAAGGACTGGCCCGCAGTGCCTCTGCCAGCGAAAACAGAGTTTGGGAGGGCCGCGCTGGCAGAGGGCGCAGGAGGCCATCCCAACCAAAAACGGAGCTTGATCGGGAGCCCGTTTTCGCTGGCAGAGCGCTCAGGCCACCACAGGTGCCTCCGACATGAGTGATGTCAAGCTGGTTACACCCACCTTTCCATGCCCACCCTGTCCCTCTGAGGTCAAATACAACCCTGATGTGGCCCTCCATGAAATCAAGTTTGACACCCCTGGCCTAGATGATCACAGAATGGGTATTGCCAAGTGATTACAGTTGGTGTTTAATGTTCTCATACCTCATTTTGTACCTAGGGTGTTGCATTCTTCTCTGTGCTTGATGCAAAAATCCCTGCTTACTTTTCACATGATAACCAGATACTAGAAGACAGAGTAAACTGTGGTTGGGCTCAGTGTATTGATTATCTCCTGGCTTAGTTTGCATCCCAGCCACCTTTGTAGTAGCTTGCTCCTTTCAATGTATTGATATAATAGAAGCTAACCTTGACACAGCAGCATTCTGATCATTACTGAACCAAGACAGGATCTCTCTCTCTCCACCTTGTATCCTGATTTTAGCTTTCTATCCTCCCAAGAGGAGGGCATGAAAAAAAGATGAAGCAACAGAATATATTGCAACTGGAATGGACCTACTTTAAAGTTCTTCCAGTCTCCTCTTATGCCCACAGGCCGACCAGAAATAAACTACATAAAAAAACCCTCCATTTGAACCATACATATCTTTGTATCACTTAATATGATTTCTTTAGTCACAATTTAATCTATAGTTTGACTGTCAGATGAGCCTTCACGAAGACTTGCAGAATAGGACAAACCATTTTGCTTCAGAAGTTCCATTTAGGAGAACAGATTTAAAACCATTTAGCAGCATTAGCAGATAAGCCCTATGATTATAATAACATATTTGTTGTTCCATTATAATAACACATTTGTTACTTATCGGTCCCATCTTCCCTGAGCCCTTGTTTGTGTGCTCTTGTGATGAAGCACTCAGAAATGAAATTTATATAGCGTAGAAAATCTGTACCTGCAGTTGTTGCTCTGTGAATTTGGCGTATTAAATCACAGAGCACATATTTTTTTAAAAAGCGACTACAATTTATTCCTGGGAAGAGTGCCAAAGACAAGGTTACTTAAACCATTTGAGGTATAAATTTCTCTCTCTCTCCCTGACTTCTTCTGCAAGTTGAATGTATTTGGTGTTTTCCAGCAAAGGAGTAGCAAATGGGTGAATGAGGATGTGACATCACTTACAGCCAATGGCTGTGCTGCTATGCCATTCTCTGTTTTATGCTGCAGAATGAAAGAGGCATATTAGTAATGTTTTGTGCTCTCTGCTAAGAATTCATGTTACCCTTGCATGCTTTCTGCTTGATGTAATCCCAGATAATGAAAGGTAAAGCATTAGTGGCTTTACAATGTAATTCCTTGGTAATAGACACAACAAACTGGATTGTTTAAATGTTTCTTCTCTAGTTGTTATATGTGAAATATCCAGACTATTGACCATTCATGTGTCCAACATCTATTCATTTAAAATGTTCAGGCATATGTCATAACTTTTTCAGGGTTAAAATTTTGCATCAGGATTTACTTTACATAAAAGAGGCAAGCACTTCTGTCTAAAACAAACAACTGTATTAAAAAATAGTGTTCACTATTAAATATTATACTAATAAAAAGGAGTGACGTTGATCCATAGATAGGCAAAAGTCATGCTACCTAAGGATTTTGATGCCACCTGACCTATTAGGAGGGCATTCGGTTAAGGGAATGCTACCATAATTGTGAACAGAGTTGGGTGAGTCACCTGGCAACTTCTATGCAGGTCTTACCAAAAAAAATTATATATAGCAGGTCAGGATGGAAACCTATAATGAAATTTGCATAGGAAAAGTTGCAAGATGATTTCCTATGACAGCAGGTCAGGTTGGGACTTCTAATAGAATGAGTTGCATGATACGCCAGGGTCCAACAACGGTAGTCTTGTGTAGTGCTGTGTCAGACAATGTAGCCCAGGAGTTAACAGTATAGTGGTTGTAGTACCCTTGTACTTTTCAAGGACAGACACCAAATTAAATTAATTTTTTTAATATAGTACTTTAGTTATTTTTAATGGTTAAAATCTTGTAAAAAGTTCACATGAGATTTCAGTAGGCAAGAATGTTAGATTTGGGGGATATTTTGTTTTTAATGAGGCACTCATGCCCTTGCTTATGGTATTTAGCTATTATTATTGTTGTTGTTGTTGTTGTTGCTGTTGCTGTTGTTATTACAGCAAATATGGGTTGGGCTGAGAGAGAATAGCTGGTCCAAAGTCACCCGGCCTGCTTTCGTGCCTAAGGAGGCCTAGAATTTGCAGTCTCCTGCTTTCTAGGTCGGCATCCTAGCTAACACCAATCTATCCCTATCATATTCCTCCTCCAAATTCTCTGAACTCTACGTCACTATTCTAAAATTACTTCAGATGGCAACTGGTGAGGCAGGATAGAGTAGCGGAGGAAGAAAAACATCTATGATGTTTTGGTATATTCTTCTTTGATGCTAATATACATTTCCAGATCTTCAGCATGGAGCATATTATTCATAGTGCCAGATGACCAAAAGAGAGACAATTAAACTGGGCTTAAAAGCTATTACAGTACTTGAAGAAGAACTTACTCCTTGAGACTAAAGTCTAGCTCAGGTTTAAGAGTTGCTGGAAGAAAGATAAAAGCAATAAGCTTTTCCCTCTCATCTCCCAGTGGAACCTGTATCGGTTTGTTTCCTATTGCCCTTAGCAGCAGGAAGTCAACAACTGGCTCCTAGTCAATCACTTGCTAGCAGACAATAGTTTATGACTGGTCCTAATGGCACCTACAGAGATTTTTCACCACAGGCCAGCTGGCTATACTGATCACCTAGTTCATTGGTGTCAAACGCAAGGCCTGCGGGCTGGATCCGGCCCGTGGGGTGCTTAGATCTGGCCTCTGGAAACAGTGAAGGACCAGCCTGCAGCCCTCTGCCAGCGAAAACAGAGCTCGTGAGGGCCGTGCGCAGCCCTCACAGGCTCCGTTTTTGCTGGCAGAGTGCTGCAGGAAGCCATTGCAGCCGAAAACAGAATCTGGGAGGGTCATGTGTGGCCCTCACGAGCTCTGTTTTTGCTGACAGGGTGCTAGCAAAACAAACTACTATCAAAAGTGGCATTTGATCACATGAGTGACATCGAGCTGACCACACACAGCCCAGCTCCCCCAAGGTCAAACACAACCCTGATGCGGCCCTCAGTGAAATCGAGTTTGATACCCCTGACCTAGTTTAAGGTAAGCATTCTTGGGCAATGTTTTTGTTGCTGGAGAACAGGGATTTTTCACTCTGCTGTATACAAAGAAGTCATACTGTTAGTGGCACCAACTATACCCACATCTGATTATTTATTTTAAGGAATGCAGGATACAGTTATTAACTGTTAGGATGACCCAGTACTGTACATATATGCTGACATTGAGTTTTTTCCTTTGTCTCACAAATCATTTTTTTGATTGGTTTAATGGCACTAATAACTCTGTAACTATTAAAATGTTTGAAATAGGTTCTGAATGCTACAGTGAATATTCTCTGCCCTTGTAAAGATAATATCTGTTCTGTATAGTGACTTGGATTTCATTTTCCTAAACTGAAGTAAATAATGGTCACTGATCGCATAAGATTTTGATGGAGGAAATTTTGAATTGATCATGAGCATAAGTGGATGCATTTTAGACGATGGCCTCGTACCTTTGGTTTTTTTATATGTAATATTTAAATTGGCATAAGCAATAGTTTAGTACATAAAATCTGACTTCTTACATCACTAATATTTAGTGCAGATAATTGGGTTGTCTGGAAGGGTTGCTTTGTCATATTGTTAGCTCTTAGTCCATCATTCAAGGAATATTTAAGGATGTTGTTTGTTCAAGGAACAGTTTTCTATGAGTTGAATGAAGTTCTGTTCAGGTTTTCATCATAACATATTGTTTTCTTTCCCTGGTGTGGGGTTTATAAAGAGTGTGCCAGTGGAACTTTGGTGGCCATCTGGACATGGAAATCAGTCTGGATACAACATGACAGCAAGTTTCATTATGCAGGAAGAATACAAGATCATAAAACATTGGAAGGTATGCAAGATCTTCTACTTAGCATTACATATGACATACATTTGTCTCTTTGTGACTGGATTCATAGATTGCACTATATTAATAGTCAAAAGATAACTACATATTGCAAGATTTTGGCACGTATAATATTGAAGTGGATGAGTGGAGCCTCTCAATTATAAACACCTAAGCCCCTCTCAATTATAAACACCTTAACATATTGTCCAGTGTTGCTTAAATATTTCAGTGTCTATTTAAATATTTTCATTTTGCAGCCTACCTGTGTTAAAGGTAAAGTTGTGAATGGATGGCTACATTTGATCTTAGATTCTCCATCAATATCAGTAGAGTCCATGAAAGGAAGGAGAAAGCAAATAGATTTCCTCTTCCTTGTGAAGATCTGACATTTTGTGGGTTCTGGAAATTCATCACTTTGTTTGTTGCAGAACGTTTGATCAGGCCAATAACTTGGTCAGTGAGAAAATCAGGCAGGTCTCTTGAATGCCTCTGTGGGACATAAAGAAGTGGTGGAAGACTGCTTATAAGAGAATAACAGAGTTGGAAGGGACCTTGGAGGTCTTCTAGTCCAACCCCCTGCCCAAGCAGGAAACCCTATACCATTTCAGACAAATGGTTGTCCAATCTCTTCTGAAAAACCTCCAGTGTTTGAGCATCCACAACTTCTGGAGGAAAGTTGTTCCACTGATCAATTGTTCTAACTATCAGGAAATTTCTTCTTAGTTCTAAGTTGCTTTTCTCCTTGATTAGTTTCCATCCATTGCTTCTTATCTTGCCTTCAGGTGCTTTGGAGAATAGCTTGACTCCCTGTTCATTGTGTCAACCCCTGAGATATTAGAACACTGCTATTACGTCACCACTAGTCCTATTTTTCATTAAATTAGACACAAGGTTACCCACTAAGAATGTGTTCTTTGAAAACTACTGGAATATCTCTAGAAATGCCCCCAGGATATTATTTTTTACATTTCATGTTCTTTGGTGTTATTTATTGCCACTTTGTGCAAAATGTTAAAGGAAAGGCAAAAACAGGTGATTAAAAATATTATAAAATAGTTATTTCACTATTGCTGTTGTGATTGTCAGCATCTTGTCATCATGGAGTGATTTATTTCTACAATGCCTGTTAAAGAAGTAATACTTTTGTTACCATGTGTGTGTTTGGGACTTTATTCTTAAATGGTTATGCTTCGGGGATGAAGCGTAAGCTGTAGGGAACAGCCTCCCCCAAATTACATTGCCTTTTCAAGCCATTGCCCTCCTGATATGTTGGGCCTCCATTCTCATCACACGCAGCCAATGGCTATGCTAGCTGGGAATTATGGGAATGGTAGATCAGCCCACTTGGAGGGAAAAAGCTATAATTCAGAAACTCACTATATAATGAATTGGGATAATCTCAAATTTACCCAGCTGCTCCTTTAAAGTTGCCAATAAAAACTTTAGATTCCTTTTTCCATAGCTGAACTGGTTTTTTTCCCCTTAAACTGTAATTTGAATCAGAAGTAGTGGCTGGAGAAAAAAATTGTGATCTTTTAAAATCTGTCCTAGGATTTCTGTAGTTTCTCTGTGAATACAGTCTGATTGCAATAAATACTTTGTTTAGTTGATTCATTAAATTACCCTGAGTTTACATTACATTACCCCGAATTATCCTGTAAGCAAGCTGCATAGATGTTCATAACAAAAACATATTTTCTTTGTTGAAAAAGTATCAGTATTCAAGCAGAAATCTTAGAATTTTCCAGCAATGTCTAGTTTTAGGTTCCATTTCCATCTGATTCCAATTTAATCCAACCTTGTGTCTTTCTTATTTTAAGAATTATTGTAATAAGGTTGCATTATATTTCACATGGTGTTTTGGGGAGGAGAATATCCAAATCATACACCTTAAAGCTAAAGATTTTTCTCAAATACGTCCAAATTTTCATTTTCCCCAGGTTTATTTTCGGACAGTAGAACTGGTAGAGGAACCCATTCCTGATTCTCCCGGTTTGAGTTTTTATTTCAGAATAAATGGACTGCCCATTTTTATGAAAGGCTCCAACTGGATTCCAGCTGATTCTTTTCCTGACAAAGTAAATTCTAAAATGTGAGTTTGAACAAATGTTTTTTAGATGTTCGCTATAGGAAATTTGTCTATAGAGGCATCTACTTGATTAAAGGTTGAAGAATTTTGAAACAGTTTTGAAACAGTTGTGTGGAAATGTTAATATTTCTTTCTAATGGAAGATAAGTAATTCTGGAATTCTAGAAATAAGATATATTACAGAGTTCATAAAGGAGAAGGAACACATTAACTAAAACAAAAGATCTTTTGAAAGGACTAGGAATTTAAAAGTGAATTTTCCTCCCAATTTTCATGCTACTGCTACTTTTTTGAAAGAGGAATGAAAGTAGCTTGCACAGATTAATTCATTATTAGCAACATCCAGAAAATATGTCTGTGGAGATTCTCAGTCATCTAGGTCATGGTTGTCCCAAAGATGCTTTTTCAAAAGGCAACTGGATTTTGTTTTTCCTTGAAGTTGTTTTGCTTCTCATCCAAGAAGCTTCTTCAGTTCTTCTTCAGTTAAGAACTGAAGTAGCTTCTTGGTTGAGAAGCGAAACGTCTTCAAAGAAAATCGAAGTCCAGTTATCTTTTGAAAATGTTAGATTGACAGCACCTTAGGGGACAACCCAGAAAATACTATAGCCCAGTATCTTTCCTTCAGTTCCGTGCTGCTCAGGGAATAATTCAGTGCCAAAATATAAAAAGCAAGATCACCATTGAATTATGTGCATGCTTTCAAATGAAATATTTGCTACTTCCTTATGTTTTTCTACAGGATAGCATTTGCTGCTCAGTAAGATTGAACTCTCACTTCTTCTTGATAGGTTATGGCTCTTATTGCAGTCAACAGTTGATGCCAATATGAATATACTTCGAGTTTGGGGAGGAGGCCTATATGAGCAAGATGAATTCTATGAGATCTGTGATGAACTAGGAATCATGGTAAATCCCCCAAACCAGCAGGCGTTAGCAGCAACTGACATCAAATTAGTAGCCCAAATGTTAATTTCTAAATTAAGTGCAGCATTTGGCTGCACAATAGTTACCCATTCCTGTAGTAAAACCACAGGTAATGGCTTAAGCCAGGGGTGAATCCTACTGGATCTAAAATCTAGCATTGTGTGTCTCATGCACTAGTGTGGGAATGCTTAGCCAGATTAATCAGTCTAATCTTCTGTACAGCAGTTTGTGAATATGCTGAAGAAACAAAACCTTGGTGCTTTTAGTTTACTGTATCTATGCTCATGTGGTAATGATTGCACATTTCAACAGTTAATATGTCTCCCTACTCTGGGAAATGCAAAAGGAATAAAACCAAAAGTAACTGAGTAGAAAAATGCAGAAGTAGGAGAATGAGAAGCATGAGGAACTGTTTCCTGTTTAGTTTTGGTCTTCTTGGTATCTAAAATATGTGTGGTTTCTAACCTTCTAACTGTATTATTACTGAATGCTCACTGTGGTGGTTCTTTTTGTCTTTTGAGATACGTTAGGACCAATAGAAGAGAATATGATAACTCAGGATTCACCTTTGAAATCTTTGGTGCTCTCTGAGCTTGGTTGTTTGCTTACAAATGTTTTGTTACCAGACTAGGTAACACAGGGGTGTCACATTCAATTTCATTGAGGGCTGTATCAGGGTTGTGTTTGACCTCCGGGGTTGGGGTGGGCATGGCCAGCTTGACATCACTCATGTCGGGGCACCTGTGGTGGCCCAAGTGCTCTGCCAGCAAAAAGGGGCTCCTAAGTTCTGTTTTTGGACGCGACAGCCTCCTGCAGCCGTCTGCCAGCAAAAATGGAGCTCGGGTGGCTTGCACGTGCCCCCCGGCCCCGTTTTCGGCCGCAACACTCTCCTATAGCCTGGCAGAGTTCCGTTTTCGCTGGCAGAGGGACCACGGGCCGGTCCTTGCTGTTTCCAGGGCACCCCCGTGGACCAGATCTAAGCACCCAGCAGGCTGGATCCAGCCCCCAGGCCTTGAGTTTGATACCCCTGAGGTAACATCTTCAACAAGTCTGGTAGCAAAACATCTGAAATTAAAAAAACAAGTTCAGAGAGCACCAAGGATTCCACAGATATGATAAGGTCTAAATGTTGTAAAATAAAATTTAGTTATCCGAAGATGCGTTAGACTATTTTGAAATTTCTTACTTTAGAAAGCAAATAATACTTTTTCTTTAAAAAACAACCCCTAGACACAGAGTTCTGACTTGAATCCAAACTCCGAAAGTTTTGAAACCCATATTTTAAAATGAAGGGTATATCTATATCTATATACATGCACATATAAATAGAAGTATGATTAGGAGAAAGACACCTGCTTGGAACTGCAGATAAATCATATCCGTGAAATCTTGAGTTATAGTCAATAAGTTCATTTCCATAGATTTTCATTAAAGATATAGTCAGGTGAAATTTCAGCTCCCACCTTGGGGTCTTTGGATCACATCCAGATACCATTATTCTTCTTGCTCTCCCCTTTCTCTAACTCTTCCCTTTAGCAAGATTGAATCTGGTGCAAAATGTGTACAGTGTAGCTTGAAGAATTTAGAGCCTGTTTTGAGTGTCACATCTCATTCTCTTTCCATGCAAAGTCAATACTTGATTACTTGAAGCTTCTGTTACTTCAAAATATTATCTCTGTGTGTATCTTGTGGAATCAACTACTTTTGCTGTTTCTATAATAAGAATAATCCTGCTGATAATTTGTACTTTGTTTTATGAGGAACAATCATTCTAAAGAGGGAATACTGGGACAAGTATTCACAAGCTCTTACCTGTTTTCTGAATGTGTGGTTTCCATAGAAAGTAAGATTCAATCCAGGGTTTTGTAACTTTGTTTCTTCCAGATGCGTTGAGTTTCAATTCCCACAAACATGAAGAAATCTGGGAGCTGTAGTTTCCAGACGTCTAGAGGACATCAGATTGGGAATTACTGCCTTAGGTGTTGGTATTCTACCCAATTGCTTGTTAAGGAAACAAACCATGTTTACCTCTTTGTATTCAGACTAAAGACTATGATGGCTGTGGGATGTTTGACAACAATTCAGCCATCATTTTTTCATCATTACTTTATATTACTGTATATAGCTTTTTCTGCTTAATAATGCTAACGAATCCCCTAATCACCCCAGTTTTGTTGGGCTACAGCAAACCTTTATTATTATTATATCTTCTGTACTGCTAACTGCAGTGCTGTATAGTGTATCAATTAGAAGCAAGCTCTATATTCATAGGCATATTTTCAAGAAAATGTGATGAAAAAGTACGATTTGGAAGAAGGTAATATTTTTGTGACTCTGTATTCTTTTAAAAAAGTAACCCCTAAGGCAGTCTTTCTTGATTCAGTGCCCTCCAGATCTGTGACATAACAGTCTTCATAATCTCTAGTCAGTATGCCCTTGATGGATGTTATGTTTCAATACTTTTTGTAAATAACAGATTGGAATCACTAATATGATATAATATATGTTCTGCCGATCGTTTATTGAACATCAATTCTCCCCTTCTCCCCTTAATTTTCTAGATTTGGCAAGACTTTATGTTTGCGTGTGCCCTTTATCCAACCAACCAAGACTACTTAGACTCAGTAAGAGCAGAAATTACTTATCAGGTATGGTATTCTTTACATGGGGATGAAGGTTATGATAAACTATCACAAAGAAGTAAACACTCATGTCAGTTGAAGGTTTATCGACATGGTTATCTTGCTCCAAGTAGACCAATTCTACTGTTAATCCACTGTTCTTTTCCTTCCCACAATGTGTGGAAGATGTTAATGGTGGATATGCAAACTTTCTATCTAACATGGTTAACTGTCCACATGGCAAGCTATGATATGAAATTGAGTAACTGAAAGAATAGGGTAACATTTTTGAAAACTGGTTCACAGAACAGTTATTTATTTTATTTATTTATTTTTACATTTATATACCGCCCCATTCCGAAGACTCGGGGCGGTTTACAGCTTAT
>JANHFL010001224.1:63359-73830 GCA_032468155.1 Oxyrhabdium leporinum | reverse complement strand
GAGAGAGGGAGGGAGGGAGAGAGAAAAAGGAGAGGGAGAGAGAGAGGGAGGGAGAGGGAGAGAGAAGGGGAGGGAAGGAGGGAGAGAGAGAGAGGGTGGGGGAAGGGAATGTGCCAGGAGGATAAGAACATTGGATAACCAAAGACGATGCTAAACTGGAAAGAGGAGGCACCATACTTGGTCTATTGCTTCTGAATTTACTCTGGGATCTCTCTCGATTTTATTTTGGCACAAACCTGGAAGTACCAAAATATTCTGGCTTTTGTTTCTTACTAAGTCACAATTGGTCCAACTTCCAGAACACGGTGGATTGTTTCAGTTGTGAAAGAAAATATATTTTCCATTTTATGTACTGTACAGCTGTCGTGCAAGACGAGATAGAACACGATAGCCATAATGAAGGTATGATTCTACTTTGTAAAGAAATTTACAGAGATGTTTCAATACCTGAATTCATTTGATGGAAAACAGTCACTCATAATCAGTTTTTTTTCCTTTCTTGATCTGTCTTACGGGCACCATAGATAATTGTATACGATTGGAGCAGAATGGATCCAGTGTGTACTTTGACGAAAGATGATGTGATTGTTAAGGCAAGAAGTGCGGGTCCCATCTATAAGGAGCCCATCAATGATCTCTTGAGAAGATGTGGAAATTGTACCAGGCAAAGCTGCATCATTACCTTTCACTTTGAAACTGAAGGTGAACCCTCCAGTCCAATTAATTGCCACTTCCTGTCCTCACTGAAAAATGCAAAAGGATTAAAGAATTCACACATTCATGTAAGTACCATTTCCAGCAATACTTTTGACCTCAGCCAAATAGAATCTTTATTAGATGTACATGTTGTTTTGAGAATCATAAAAGGTAGAGGAAGTCACCTGCTTGCTCTTGTTCCTGAAAAATATGAATATATTTTGATGGTGCGCATATAGATCAGCCTCCTAAGTTCCCTTTTCCTTTTCTGGCATCTTTCTGGCCTTTATGAAGATACGCTTTCACAAGACAGAGATGGGTATAATGGGTGTGATTTTACTGACCTGAATAGCTTCTTTTTCTCTTCCGGCTTTGGAGAAGCAGACTTAATTACAAGATGCCAAGTCACCTAATTTGCATAATTTATAGAGATCTCAGTAAACTCCTGCCAGTTTAGAATTTATTTCTGAAAATAGATTACGCAACCAAATGCATACCCATGTATTTCATCTAGTTTTGGATTTTTCCCTCTCTGGAAGAGATTTTACATCTTTTCAAGCAGAATGTTGTTTTTGAAACGGTATTATTTTATATTGTTTATCTACTCAATTTCTATAATTGCTTTCTTCAATCAATGACTCTGGGTGGCTTAAAATTCAATTGTAAGATATGATCTCTTTCTGAACTGTATCACCATGTTAATCATAAATATAAGTGAAAAACTGCTTGTTAGGAAACTATCTGGGTTTGGGGGATAGAAGTCACACAATCAATCATGTATATATTTCTGCAATAGTGCTTCTGCCAGCAATATTTTTCCATTATTTTTGTAGTTTCATAATTAATGCTATGTACTTGATGAGCAGAAATAGACTAAATCAAACAGACTGGAATCTAAGTGGTCATTAAATCATATTTTACTGGGAGACCAATGCTTTGCATGTATAAGTTTCATATAAGTGTTTACCAACTTTAAACAGGTTGTACAGAACTGGATAAAATGTTTATCTTTGAGCATCTAAATAACATTGCCATTATTAGGGTAAATTAGGATACATCTGGGTTCATTTCTTTACTAGGAAATACATTTTGGAATTGGCAATTCATTTCCCGTATTTTCACCAATTAAAAGCTACAATTCCAGGAATTTTTGTGGCGATGGTGGGGAATTTGGATCAATAAATTCTAAAGCACTCTTTACTGTAAATGGAATTTTATAATTAGAATGTTCTTTATATCCTTTATGTGGATATAAATGGAATTTTATACCGGGATGTTCTTTATACCATTTATGCGCCATTTATTTTTTCTGCAAACTACAGTAATCCGTTGTGAAGGTAGCACAGTATTAAGGAGACCAGGTGTACACATTTTCTAGAATTCCAAATATGTAAAGAAACAACGAAACAATAGAGTAACCTAAATTTGTCTGCCCCTTTCAGGCTTCTATTTCTCAAGAAGGAGATCATTTTCAATTTGCCCTGGAAGCCACAGCCATCGCTCCTTTTGTTTGGCTGGATGTTGGGAACATCCCAGGAAGATTCAGTGACAATGGATTTCTTCTCACGGAGAAGCAAAAACTCATATTCTTTTACCCTTGGAAAACCACTAATGTCAAGGAGCTGGAGAAGTCATTCAGCTTAACATCGCTGACAGACATTTCCTAGGAAAAGAATGGAAAAGAAAGCTAACTGGAAACAGGGGACTTTTGTAGGAATGCAACTCTAAAATTAAATGGATACAATGGAACGATTGGACATCATTCTCATGCCAGCTTCCTACACATGTGGCATTACTTAGTTAACCGGAGGGAAGCCAAGTGCAGTTCTGAATCTCTTTAGAATGAGAGTACTTTCAATAAGTCAGACAAGCACACATCCTGAGAGATGTCTGTGGACAGTAAAATACGTGATACTCCGCATCCCTCTGGTGTTATTTTTCCGAAGTCCAGAACCAGAGTCTGCATCTCCAATGAAAAAAATACATTGCAAAAGGCCAGAGATCTGTATGGATCTCTCGGCACTGCTCCTATTACAGGAGTGACCAGAGGGAGCTTCCCTCCTGTTTCTTGTGTTCTTGTAGCTACTATGGTTAAAGTACTACATGGGCATCATTCACATGTAATTATAACACTATAGCCATAACCATAGTTTCAGTTGTGAAAATGTGACCATCCCAGAGTCCAAAAATGCCAGGGAATTTCTAGAAGCCTGGCACTCTGACAAATCAGCCCTCAACAGACACGTAGGTATTAACAACTTCTATAGACTATGCAAAAGAGACAATCAACCAGCCCAAAAGGAAACAGATGCGAGCACCTTTCTACCAGTAATCACCACTCAGATCAGCATATATTAACTGCAAGGTTAACTTCAGACCAACAATCAAGTAAGCAACACCCCAATCAAGAAACTGCCAAAGAACCATCAGTAAACAGCCCAACCAAAGAATCTCTAAGATCGCCCCCCGTCCCCACAGACAGAATATAAGCTGACCGCAAGCGGCACTCCTTACTAGCACTGATGATGTTACCTAGTTAGGGTAATGAAATGTCTGCAATAAAACAGGCTCAGAGAGCACCAGGGACCCCTACTTATAACAGTGTCACAGAAAAATCTTACGGTGGATAACAGGTCCCCAACCCCCAGAAACTGGGCCACTGAAGCAGCAGGCGAGTGGATGAGCTCACAAGATTCCATTTGTGCGAGCTGCGGGCACATGCATGAAACCATCCTCTCACTCATTGCAGCTCCCCCCCCCATCCTGCCAGTCCGTGGCTCTCCCCCCATCATCCTCATCCCCCCCATTGTGCTGGTCCGCGGAGCCAGAAATGTTGGGAACCAGTGGTGGATAAGGGTAATATTGCTGGTAAACACAGGGCGTTTGAACAGACTGCTGGTTAATAGAGTAGACCTTCTGAGTCTATTATTAAAGAGGCCAGATAAGAGATAACAGCATGAGCACCTCTAGCAATAGTGTTCCTTTATTTGTTAGGAGTAGCCACCAGCAACTATCATTTGTAATAAAGCTTTCAGCCGGACTTAAATTCTGGCACTTGAAGTAAGCAGCAATTGAATAGAAAACGGAGGGTTCATTTTGCCCCATTTTACAACTTTCGCCACAATTGCCACAATCGTTAACTGAATCACTGCAGTTGTTACATTAGTAACATGGTTGTCATGCGGATCTGGCTTCTCCATTGACATTGCTTGTTAGGGTGTCGCGAAAGGTGATGACATGACCCTCGGACACTGCAACCGTCATAAATGTGAATAGTTGCCAAGCATCTGAATTTGGATCATGTGACCATAGGGATGCTGCAATGGTCATAAGTGTGAAATACGATCATAAGTCATTATTTTCAGTGCCGGTGTAACTTTGAACAGTCATTAAATGTACTGTTGTAGGTCGAGGACTACCTGTAGTTTTTCCCCCCTCTGAGATATTTGAATTTGTAAAAATGTTTTCATTTCTTTCCCTGGTTTTTCTGTCACTCAAAAATGATGCACTTGTCTACCTCAGAAATAGTACAGGAATCAATTCATATATTTCCATTTCTAAACTTGCTCCACATGCAATATTATCAAACGATTGTGAGAAGCCACATGTAGTATATAAATAATGCCACAATTCATCACAATTTTGCTTTTTATTATAAAAGTAAAATTAAAAAAAAACAAGCTTTAAAAAAAATTTAGTGGCAATTCATCTAAATTGAAATATTTACAATATAAAAAGGGAAAAACAACGGCAAACCCCTGAAAGCTTGCATTATTTTATAGACACCAGATGAAGTTTTAAATACATTTACACGATATTTTGCAATTAAGTATCCTGATTATTGTTTGTGATTTTGTGCTTCACAGCTTTGGACCACGGTTACAGTCTATTATATAACTTTCACTGAGGATGAAGAGAATGGTTAATTTTTGGGAAAAAATAAGTGCCATTCGATCCTTTTCCTGAGTCTTCCAGTTTACTGGCAACTGGTCTGAGTTTGTTGAAAGGTCCAGTGGATAAACATTTCAAAGAGCTTTTACTTCTGGTAAACTTTGGATCATTAAAAGCTCTCTTTTTCTCTGGAAAGAATTTTCATATCAATATCTTATTTAAGTTACTTCAATTTTGCCTTGTAACGAGTTGTCCTGTCCATAGCCTGAAGCATTTTTCTTAAGATTTATTGATGTCTTGTTGGTAAAAGATTCAGAACATGTAAAGCTAAGTTTGTGAAGAGAAATCTCTACTCCACTGTCACAAATGCTTTCAGCATCCTGGAATTTGAAATTACGTATTTCATCTGGTGAAAGAAAAAGAAAACCTTGAAAAATGCAGCGAGGCACAACACTTTACAGAATTACACAGTACACCCAATTGTTATAGAAGGTAATAGAGCCTCCTCTGCTTTTCCCAATCCAGAGTCAAGTTTCAGTCTGGACAGGAATTTTTGATGTGTTGCCTTCTAATTATTTGCAGGAATTCCATAGTTTAGTAACAGTTTAATCCCTCTGGAAGGTAGATTGGTGGTTCAAAAACATGATAAATAAATCCCAAATAAATAGTGTTTTTGGATAAGCAACGCCCTACAGTTAATATAAATTATGTAAGAAATGCGAGGCAAGTTGAACTAGCTTTGTGGTATAAGAGGTAGTGTATTCTCTGAAGATTCTTCTAGAATTGCTTTCATGCCAACAGATATCCTCTATTCTTGCAAACTGGGTTTCAAGTATTGAAGGCTGCCCCAGTTTCAATGGAACGGAAGCTATCCATGTTTTCATATAGTTTTACCACCCTCTGTCTCAATCTTACTTCACTACCTCCAGATTCAGGAATTTTAATTGCTTGTCATGCATTTTAAATGCCACTCCTTCTTCTAAATGGATGCAACAGAAAAGCTGGTAAGAACCCAATAAATGATACATGCAAACACATAACCTGTACATTAACTGGACAGCCATAACAAGGATTATTCAAAAGCAAATCGTGCTGAGTTTTAAGGAGGGCTTGCTTCTCAGTGCAGAGAAGACGAACAAAGATGATTAGGGGACTGGAGGCTAAAACATATAAAGAACAGTTGCTGGAATTGGGTATGTCCAATTTGATGGAAAGAAGGACTAGAGGGTGACATGATAGCAATGTTCCAATATCTCAGAGGCTGCTATAAAGAAGAGGGAGTCAAACTATTCTCCAAAGCACTTGAGGGCAGGACAAGAAGCAATGGATGGAAACTATTCAAAGAGAGAAGTAACTTAGAACTAAGGAGAAATTTCCTGACAGTTAGAACAATTAATCAGTGGAACAGCTTGCCTCCAGAAGTTGTGAATGCTCCAACACTGAAAGTTTTTAAAAAGAGATTAGATAACCATTTGTCTGAAGTGTTGTAGGGTTTCTTAACTAAGCAGGGGGTTGGACTAGAAGACCTCCAAAGTCCCTTCCAACTCTGTTATTCTGTTCTATTCTGTTCTGTTCTATTCTAATGAGTAATTTAGAATGTAACTTTTTTTTAAAGAAAAATAGTAATAAGCAGTTACGGCTTATTTAACAAACCTAAATAATGTTATACTGGTATTACTTTTATATCCTATGTTCTCCATAAAAACTCACAGCAATAGTTTCCATCGAGGAACTAATGAAAACCAAACATACTTAGCTAGATTGACAGCATTACTATATTTATTGAAAATGAATTTGATGCTGTAAAGTTATTGTACATCTCCCCAAAAAGAAGTATTAAATTTAAAACCTTTGCTTGCTTTGCCATAGGTCATCCAAAAATTTAAAATCACATGGGCCTTTTAAAAACATAAATTATAAGAAAAACACCCATCTTTCAAATAAACAGTATGTGTCTACCTTGATTTGTATTATTTCCAATCTGTAACCATTAAAAATTGAGGACTGAATGGTATAGGAAGCTTATCAGAGTTAAAAGTATCTGATGGTGTTAATGCCCTAGTTTAGATAGTTACTTGGTGTGAGAATTATATGGATATCCATATCCTGCCCTGTTTCTAAACTGCTCAAGGTAGAATTTTTCGACTCAAATCCTGCATCATTACATTGATGTTATTGCTGTCTTCTTCCTAAGAAACTAATTCATCTGCAAAATGATGAATTCAGTAGTATTCCCAATCCTGGTAACTGGGGAATTCTGGGAACTGAAGTCCACAAATCTTTGGACAATGAACTTCCCAAGGTCTAACAGCCTACAGGTCTGAATTGATATATAATTTACCTGCTTCTTCTGTCCTAGGAAAAGGTAAATCACATAATGGAAGAAGATCATTTTTTGTTTTCTCCTGGCTAGTAGTTCTTTTCTCAATTATTTCAACAGCCTCTGGATAATCCATTTCTCTGAGGGCATCAATCAACTCTTTTACTGTTCCACCAGAAACCTACCAAGAGGGGAACAAAGGTGAAATAATTTGGAAGTTATTTTTCCACCCCCAGAAACTCTACATAGATACAATAATATCTAGTGTGAGATAAATTTATATATCTTAGAACTGTATTCTGCCACTCTGAAAAATGATATTAAGGGAAAATTGAGTGACTATGCAGTATAGTATTTTTTAAAATCCTGCAATCTTACTACCATTTGAGAAAACTATGTAATCATCCTGTTTTCTCCACTGCAAATACGCATTTACACAGTAAAATAAAATGTTTTAAATGCTACATTCAGAATGGAAAGAAAACACTTCATATTTTAATTATAGTCTGTGGATAAAATCACCAAACAGTGAGAATCA
Organism: Oxyrhabdium leporinum; assembly: GCA_032468155.1. NCBI lineage: Eukaryota > Metazoa > Chordata > Lepidosauria > Squamata > Cyclocoridae > Oxyrhabdium > Oxyrhabdium leporinum. Next base: position 66,385 of record JANHFL010001224.1, on the reverse strand, counting down.
ATCATAGAAAGAGCTGACTATCTCCTAAACATAGAGGTGCACAACTCCAACAAAATACTGTAATTACAATACAATAATGGGAAGAGCAATAGAAAAATCAATCAATACACTCCAAACAGCAAAAGAAAATTGGTATAAAATGGTTTACAGATTATATATAATTCAGTAATTACCAAGATAGACAAATCAAATAACAGTAAATGGTGGAAGTACTATAACATGTTACAAGAGAGGGTTATGTAAACCATCAAAAGCACTAGAAAGAAATATAGCAAAATACTCAGAAAATCCTAAAACTAAAACTTGAACTGAAATTAGAAATAACAAACAAATTAGAATATTCCAAGCTCTACTGTTGACCGTTGTAAGAACTTTGCACATTGGGAAAAAAAGCTTGCGGATATCGGACTGGGACACCGAAATAGGAGAATACTGTATGCAGTGATGACAAAATTGACCATATATATCCATACAGAAGTCTAATCAAATTAAAGTAGGAATGGAATATACTTCTTACTATACTACAGTATACTTACTATACAACAGGGCAAATTGAGACGCTTGGAATATAGCTTTACAATAAAGGTATGAAATTAATAAATAATAGGTGAAAAGATTCAAGTAGATTCTAGTAACTTTAATGTTTAACATAAAGCATATGTATTTAGGTTTTGGCAGCAGTTGGGGAAATAAACAGAAAGGAAGGAGAGAGTATCTTTAAAAAAATTTATCTTAATGCTTTTATTTATGTTTTATTAATGCTGGGTTATTCTTTCCTTTGTATTTTATTATACTAACAAAAATATTTAAAAAATTCAATAATTGGTATGGAACCTATGATTGCATTATCTTAATGGAAGGTTAGGTCCAGATTTAGCTACACGCAGCTGGATGCAGGAAGCAGAATTCTCATCCAACCCTCCAGACAGATTTTTACGGCTTTTCAAAAAATGTTGCACAAAGAATGTAAGCAATAGTGAATGCAGTAAGTTATACAGATAGTCCTCAGGTTATGACCACTCATTCAGTGACCGTTCAGTCTTGCAATGACACTGAATAAAGGAATTTACAGTGCTTCCAGGATCACAATTTCTGAGATTTCATGCCCGCTTCCTACAAGCAAAATCAATGTGGAAGCCATCAGAAAGATCAATGTTGCAGTCATGTAAAGTTCTCGCTTAATGACTCATCATGTGTTCTTCAACCTACACGGTCTTTACTCAGTAGCAACCCAGACTGCTGCAATTGCTGCCCCTAAGTGATGTGGTCATGATGTGGTCAATTGCATTTTACAACCACATCACTTAGCAATGACAATTCTGGGCCCAATTACCATTGTAATCCAAAGATTATCTGTAGTGTGAAAGACAGAAATCCCTAAAAATTAGGCATTCCAGAGTACAAAGAATATGTATTCAGTATGTGAGTAGTTCTACATGTAACAACATGAAAGTTAAAATTTTGAGATTGTTTAAACATCAACTTGTCAAAGAAGGTTTTCACCATAGTAAGGCAGTTAAGAGAATTACCTCATAATTATCCAGTAGAGTTTTTGATGGAGAAGGACTCAGCCGAAAGGCATTGTTTAATATCCCTAGGCCTAGCTTCTGTGCCAACATGGACCAGCTTTTGGTCAGATCAGGAACTTCAAGTAATTTGTACAGCTGTAATTTAACATCCTCATTCAGGTCTTTCATATTGCCTAGAAAAGAAAAATTCACTACTGTGCCATAATTATGCATTTATAAACTTACATTAAACTATCTTAACTTCCTTCAAATTTCCAAGGAACAGCATATAGTATTTTAAAGCAGCAGAAATTCACTATTGACTACAACTGGGAAATTGAAACCAGACATACTCTTATATGTACCAAAACAGATCACATTGGAATTTTTAATTAGAATTTTAAAAACGCAAATCCCCACTGACTTCCTATATAAGTTGGCTCCCTGCAAAAAAAATACCTACTACAGAAAGAAAGAACATATGAGTATCAAAGGATTAATTTTCTTGCTTAAATATACTCTCACCTTGAATCAGTAGATGCTCAGAAGCTGCCTTTGGCTTACAGAGTTTGCTACTCAAGATGTCATGCACCTGTCAAGAAGGGAAAAAACTAGCTAGAGATGAGAAAGTATTGATTTTATCCTGCACATTTTTCCTGAGCATTATACTGACCAGTTGCAAAGTTTAGAAACAATGCCAAATCACAGTTTGCTGTGTCACAGTGAGATTCAAGTTCTTAGGTTCTCTCCTTTAGTACAGTAGTAGAATTGCCGAGAGAACACTTTCTCCAGTTTTGAATCAAAAGTGATTTTAATTAATAGTGAAAAACAACCCTATTGGTTTAAACTTCTTTTTAAGAACAAAACTCACACAGCATCTTGCTTATTAATTATAGTTCAATTAAAACTTGTCTTTTCAAAGATAAGAAAAATATGATTGGTTTAAAGCAGGGGTGTCAAACTCAAGGCCCACAGATCGAATCCGGCCCATGTGGTGCATATATCTGGCCTGCAGGGCTGCCCTGGGAACAATGAAGGACCGACCCACAGTGTCTCTGCCAGGGAAAACGGAGCTCGGGAGGGCTGCCCTCCCGAGCTCCTTTTTTGCTGGCAGAGCACTCAGGCCACCACAGGCACCTCCGATATGAGTGACATCAAGCTGGCCATGACCCCTGGCCACGCACCCCCCCCCCGAGGTCAAACATAACCCTGATGCAGCCCTCAATGAAATGAGAGTTTGACAGCCCTGGTTTAAAGGATAAGCTTGTACTTCTGAATTCTTTAATGTGGTTACAGGAGAAAAGAAAAATGGGAGGTCACGTCCCCTGCTATAACGCTGGGCTGTGAGATAACATTAAAATATCTTTGTTACAAAATACATAATTAACCTTGCATTTGATACAGTTAATCCACTTTGAAATATCCAAATCACTTTTCAAAAACAGTATTTGGATGAGGGGTCCTTGGTGCTCTCTGAGCTTGCTTGTTTTCTTGCAGACATTTCATTACACTGACTAG
>JANHFL010001224.1:44579-55202 GCA_032468155.1 Oxyrhabdium leporinum | reverse complement strand
TGGTTAGAGTGCAGTACTGCAGGCTACTTCTGCTGACTGCTGGCTGCCTGCAATTTGGCAGTTCAAATCTCACGAGGGTCAAGGTTGACTCAGCCTTCCATCCTTCCGAGATGGGTAAAAGGAGGAGCCAGATTGTTGGGGGCAATAAACTGACTCTGTAAAACCACATAAAGAGGGCTGTAAAGCACTGTAAAGCAGTATGTAAGTCTAGGTGCTATTGATATTGCTAATGGAGAAATATTTATTTTCTTGCTTTTCTCGGTGTGTTTCTGATGGCCCACTAAACAGAGCAATCCTAAGTTCAAGCAGTACCATGACTAGGTGCAATTGTACAATGGTTCTATTTGTATAGACGTGAATTTTCTATTTCAAGGCATTGCTCTCTTTGAAACTGACAAGCCATGAACAATGGTACAGTAGGACAATTTCAGCTTTCTATTGCTGTTTCCCTCTGGCTAATTCACCTTTGCTTGCTTCAACAGAGCTGCTATTCCATTGGGAAGAGTTACAGTGCAGAGAGCTGCAGAGAAACATTAACAGCTTCATCTCTGGTGTATTTGATGCTGGAATCAAAAGGGCTAGAAGATAGAAAGGCTGTTTACCTGGCTGGGCTCAAAGAAGTTACAGGGGCTTTAGATTCTCATGTCAAGTAACAACTGGCGTTCTTCTTTGTTTTTACACAGAAAACCTTGGAAACCCATTAAAGCTGTTTCACTGCTTGGTCACAAGAATACCCACAAAGTTTAAGCTTTAATCAGTTGTTGTGTTTGTTAATTAATGTGAAGCGACATGCATTGCATGCAATTGCACAAAACATTCTTTCATGCATGATCTTTGTTTTCCAGGACATGTTTCACATAATACATTTACTGCAGTGGAAATGAGGATAGGCAGGTTCCTCTCTTCCAACTAGGCTTTGCATCAACTTGAGGTAATCTTTGAAGGCTCTACTTCAAATATTCTTAACACTGGGGTTAGATAGACAGCCAGAAACATAATTTCTTTGAGGCACTCAAATTATGGAATTTCCCCCCTAATATTATTCATCTTTTGTTATTCTTCAAACACTGAGTATCCATTTTGTTCTCTCATGACTCCATGGTTTTAAACTCTATTTCCTAGTGGACAACCACTTAAATATGAGCCAGCAGTGTGCTACGCTGCCAAAAAAGTCAACACAGTCTTAGGCTGGATTAACAGAGGGATAGAATCAAGATCACATGAAGTGTTAATACCACTTTATAAGGCCTTGGTAAGGCCACACTTGGAATACTGCATCCAGTTTTGGTCGCCACGATGTAAAAAAGATGTTGAGATTGTAGAAAGAGTGCAGAGAAGAGCAACAAAGATGATTAGGGGACTGGAGGCTAAAACATATAAAGAATAGTTGCTGGAATTGGGTATGTCCAATTTAATGAAAAGAAGGACTGGGGGTGACATGATAATAGTGTTCCAATATCTCAGGGGTTGCCACAAAGAAAAGGCAATCAAGCTATTCTCCAAAGCACCTGAGGGTAGGACAGGAAGCATTGGATGGAAACTAATCAAGGAGAGACGCAACCCAGAACTAAGAAGAAATTTCCTAACAGTTAGAACAATTAACCAGTGGAACAACTTGCCTCCAGAAGTTATGAATTCTCCAGCACTGGAAGTTTTTAAGAAGAGATTGGAAGTGTGTGTGCATGTGTGTGTATGTATTATAGTCACAATCTGTTTATTATTGCAGTGTTGGTTTATTTGTTATTTAGCTGATGTTGCAGATTATATCTTTAAAGTGTTATAAAGTCAGTTAAATTTAGGCTCAACAAGGGATAAATTAGATCATGTTAATAAATGCACACATGCACTCAAGCAAGTATGTAAGTACACGTACATTTATGCACATTTAGGATTCTTATGACCAAAGAGCATATTATTTCTTGAACCAAAACTGGAATTTAAAGGCAGCTTTATAAAGCTTAAAGCAGCACATCAGTCATTTCGGGTGACAGGTTACAATCATAAAACAGCACATTTTAAGATACAGATGCCTCTAGTAGTCTTGAATAAATAACTAGAAGATGCCTGAATTAGAAAATTGACTTCTCAGTTTCTAAAAATGATCAAATCTGAACATCTGGAATTGCAGAAGTCAGAGTCCCGGCTTCATCTGTATTTCACTTTCTTACATAACTGCAAGGATGCTAAGTAAATTTTGCCCATTACCTTGTAAATGAATGTTGGCACTAGTATCTTCTTCCATCTCAGAAACCGAGCTAGTGCTGGTTTTGCTTTTATCTTCAATCTCTACTTTTTCCTTGAATTTCTCGTTGTGTTTTTTGTTACAGCACATTTGATTCTCTCTTTTGGGCATGCCATTTGAGACTTCTTAAAAAGAGAAACATGGAAGTTTTTAATAGAAATCCAACAAATATTGGGCATATTGCATCAGAATATAAATGGCAAAAAATTCTGGCTTGTCCTCTAGTACATTCAAAGTGAATGCCAAGAGATGCAGACATAATTCTCCACCGAGCAAAGACATTGGTCCAGAAGTTTTTGCCAAAATTAAATAACCTGAACACCCAAAGGGCTATGGCAGAAGTGATCTGGGGTTGTCCTCTTGGCTATGCTAACCCTCACCACCCTCCAAGTTGCAACCAACTCCAATAGGACCCTGCTGTGTGTTTGAGATTATGAGGGTGATTGTCTGGTGAGGTAAGGATAACTCTGCTCCCTGTAGATCAGGGCTGTCAAACTCCCGGCCTGTGGGCCGAATGCATCATGCACTGGCCACACCCACGCCCAGTTTAGCGAAGGGGAAAAAAAGTCCCGATACGTCACGTGACGCCGTCTGATGATGTGAGTTTAACACCCCTGCTGTAGACTGTGACTATCCTGAAATATGTTCTCCCTTGCAACAACTGAAAAGCTATTCTGTTGGCTTTAATGTTTTTTTATTATTATTATTGGGGGTGGGGGGTGTCTAATTTCTGTGTAGGTTTTTTTAGCAGAAAGAATTACCTCCTTTCATCTGCAGGCTATATTACCATCCTCCACTACCACAAATAAAAACATTTAGATTTTGGAATTTTATAAAAATATAATTATCAAAAATGGATTTGTATTTTACACACAAAGGAGGTGTTTTAAGAAAGGAACTGAAGCAAAAGAAAAAGAAAACTGAGCAGTAGGTGATGGATAAAGAGCAAAGTGATGTTCCATTTAACACTAGACTTGGTCCTATCTTTCTCTGGTTGTAACCCTGGCTTTGTCTGCTCCTAGCATTCAATCTAGATCCTATTTAAGGGAATCCAATACAATTCAATCAGGAGTGGGCTGCTGCATGGACGCAGAGGTTCCTGCGCACCTCTTGCTCTGAGCTGTGGTTGGCTCTGCCACTGCCCTTGCCCTAAGCTATCGCTAGATAACTCAACTGTCTGCCACCCACGCTGCTCAGGTGAGCTCTGCGATGCCCCTGCTGTACTCACTGCAGCTGTTTTCATCATCAGCTGCCTCCCTGTAGCTTCGCACGAGCCTCAAAGTGGCGCACATGATCGAAGCGATCGCGCATGCGAATGCGCACTCGCAACCAGCGAACCTCTTGCTAAAGCAAGAGCAGCCCGTCTCTGAATTCAGTCCATGCCCTACAGAAACTATGAACTGGGCAAACCCATTCTTCCCTTTTTCATATTTCCTTCCTAGGTTGTTTGTTGTGTGGGTATTTCAGATTGGGTGGTCCTGCAACAGGAATCCATTAAACTTGTTCCTTTACAAAGACTATACTTCTAGGCAGAATTAAATATTATAAAAATTAAATGAATGTGTGTAATCATATTTAGATTACTTGACTACTAATAGTTATAACACAAATAATATTCCAATGCATAACACAAATGCGGAAAAAAAAATCCTTTGATTTTTACCGTGTTTCATTCCTGCACCACTTTTGTTTGTGCTGGAATGGAAATGCATTGCGCCGTAACTGGAAAACCCATATGGTGGGTACCCATATCCTAAAAGAAAACAAAAAAAGATTAAAAGTCACTTCAAAAATTGTAGCTTTTTTCAGATGAACAGGATTCACAAATGAACTACTGATTCAAACCTATTATTAAATAGTTCCAAGTGACAAAATTATCTGGAACGTGTCTTGGTCTGATGAATCTCTATGGAAATATGTATATTTTTTTGCTTGTATCAGGGGAAAGATCCAGATTATAAGTAATAAAAACAAATATAAAGAATGCATTTTCTCATCTTTTAAACAGTAGCATGCTTATAACATATTTGTGTCATGTTATCTCTTTCTAATTTTATCATAAACAAGAGAAACATAAATTATTTAGACTAACTCACGAGATCTGTAGCCGAGAAAATAGAAATTTAGGTAGTACAAATGGATCCATCCACATAATAAAGATAAATCACAGGATTCAGGGTCTCAGAAGTATAACAAACAGAAGACTATGCAACACCTAGGCTTAATCTGCTACTTTCCATGGATATTTCATTGTAAGTATAGTAACATTTAAATACATGATTTAAATACATATGAAAGTATGCTTTTAACACTTCATTATATACTGTATATAGTATATATATACTATATATACTCATTATATATAGTAGGATATATAAATACATCTGACATTAACTATGCATAGGTCAGTAAAGTAATAGTCTTGCAATTATAGCAAATACTTTAGTAAAATGTTTTTTTTTCCTTGCAAGCCTTTTGGTGCACTCTAGCAACAATCCAACTTTTATTCAAGGATATGTGTTATTGTTGTACATTCTGTTAGTATTCACCCAGAAACTCACTACCTGGTATGGTGTTTATCACTGCAAATACAAAGCTAAGGCTAGTACATTAATTTACTATTAAGCAATACTAATTCAAATAATTAATCAAGAACAATTAAGTACATTTATTTATTCTTAAGAATAAATCCAATGGAATTTGATATGGATTGCCCAACAACAAAGCTGTAATTAATTGCTGTAGCCACAGAAAGAAAATGTTATATACACACACACACACACACACACACACACACACACATACACACACACACACACACATATAATATGTATATATGTGTGTGTGTGTTTGTGCGTGGTGTATGCATGTACAGACACATACACACGCACATACACATATACACATGATCCCTATATATAAATACAGGTCGTAAAAGAATTAATACTATATTGGACATTCACTAATAATTTTTTTAACTAAAAAGGGAATGATTTTTGTAAAATTTGAATACAATGGCATAATTTAAATTTGTGAACAGCAACCAGTGTGTCTTGTCTTGCTTTATTTTGTGTTTTTATTATTTTTGTGTGCTTACAGTCAGTTTGTAATTGGGGAGTGCCTAAATTTAAATACATAAATAAATAATAAATAAGTGTGCACTGCTTTGCCAAACTGTGCTCCAATTAATTCAAACATTTTACGTAAATTTTGTGAAATATATTTCATCCATGTAAATTAAAAGACAATTGGTCTTAGTGGACACCTCTTCTGTAATGGTGCATAAAAACTTAAGATAAATATTTGTGAAAATATTTGGTTTTTAGGGATGAAAAATGTTATTCTGTCAATTTGCCTTCATAAAAACATTAAATTGAAGAAAGCGATACATTATGTCATCTGCAATTCGTTTAATACACAGAGCCATCCAACTCTACAGAGAATTAAGTGCCTAAATGTAGGCTCTACTGATGGCAGCCATTTAGAATCAACGCTGCATGGGGCCACAGACATAAAGCATAAAACTCCTCAGGTTCTCTAAATCTCCTGCAAAACAAAACCCACTTGATCATAGTGACAATCCAAGCATGAAAGAAAAACCACTTCCCAATGCCTCTTACATTACTCATTCATAATTCCATCGACGTTTTTCTTTACCTGATCCAGCACTACCGCCAGCACCTCCTCCGCCTACTCCGCCATACATTCCACCTCCTGCAGCACCTGCGCCACTTCCACCAAAACTATCGGAGAAGTTCGGCATGAGCTTCTGGCGTTTCCTTAGCACTTCTTCTTTATCTACATTTTTGACAAAAATAATATGAGAGAGAGATGCAACCAGAACCTGAAGGAAATACATTTGTTTCAGAAGGCAATGGGCTATCAAACAGGGAACAATGTTTGCTGATATTGCTGTACATTACATGAATATGAGTTGAATTCTCACATTTTGCAAGAGTATGACTGTATAAATACTGAATTAAAAAGTTAGTTCTGTAACTATTTTTTTAAAATAAGCCCTTGTATAATGGAGATTCTGAAGCACTATTTCAAGGAACCTGCCCCTCCTCTTTCATTGTTGAGTATAATGTTTGGGGCAAGCCAGGGAAAACTGAGGTACAGCGTGTAATACAAGTTGTCATAGTAGACTAATATGAAGCAAATGCTGTTTACAGATTACAGATTAACAGAGTTGGAAGAGACCTTGTAGGTCTTCTAGTCAATACCCCCCTCCGCGCCAGCAGGAAACCCTACACCTTTTCTGACCAATGGCAGTCCAATTTCTTCTTGAAAGCCTCCAGTGATGAAGCTCCCACAACTTCCGAAGGCAAGCTGTTCCATTGGTTGTTCTCACTGTCAGAAAATTTCTCCTTATTTCTAGGTTGAATCTTTCCTTGATCAGTTTCCATCCATTATCCCTTGTCTGGCTTTCGGGTGCCTTGGAAAATAGCTTGACCTCTTTTTATAAATAATACCTGTTATTTAAGTATATATTTGTTTGTCTATCTGACCAGAATGTGGCAATAAATTACAGCTCCTGACCAAACCAGCTTTACTAGGCACCTAGGATTCTTTGGTGACCTTAGGTCTGAGCAGTTGGCTCAGCTGCTTTCCTACACTAATGTTTTATTCAAGTTTAATAAAAAAAATTTTTTCTCCTATACTTAAAAGTTTTCTTCCTTTCCAGATACATTCCTTCCCATTTTCTCTTTCCTTTAATAATGGATTGCCAAATGTATTTCAGGAACTATGCTGATCCCAGCCCAGAGCATGGAATGTTGATTATTACTTAATTATTAACATTTAATTAAAAACCATGACAGTGAACCTAATGTCAGCTGTTTGTTCAGCTGATCTGGTTGTCTAGGTGGGTATCCCCTTCCTCCCTGATTGCTCCATGTGCTTCCCTCCTGAAACCGTGTGCTTGGTGAAAGAGGACAATCATTCTAGATAGAAGGAATAAAAAGCTTGTTTTTTATAGAGAAAAAATCTTTCTGTATCATGAAAGGAAAAAAGGAAAGGAAAAAATCCTTCTGTATCGTGAACAATCAAAATAGGCCATGGAAGTTACATATCCTAGGGCAGGGGTGTCAAACTCAATTTCATTGAGGGATGCATCAAAGTTGTGCTTGACCTTGGGGGCCCGGAGTGGGCGTGGCCAGGGTGGGAGTGGCCAACTCAACGTCACTTGTATTGGGGGACATCTGTGGTGGCCAAGTGCTAAGGCAGGACTTCCCTCAGACCCTCCCTCTCATTATAATCTCCTTCCTTCCTTCCTTCCTCCCTTCCTCCCTTCCCTCCCTTCCTTTTCTTATTTTTCTTTCCCTCTTCATTCTCCTTTTTTCTTCCTTTCCTTCTTTCCTTCTTTTTCTTGCTTCCTCTCTTCCCATCTTTCCTCATTTTTCTTTTTCTTGTCTCTTTCCCTTTATCCTTTCCTGTCCCTTCTCGGATGATCAAATGCAAAAGGGGAAACATTTCTCCTTTTGGCTTCTTTTGCTTTTAGTTTGTTCTGCTAGCACTCTGCCAGTGAAAACAGAGCCCGGGAGGGCTCCACGTTGGCAGAGGCACCACGGGCCGGTCCTTTGCTGTTTCCAGGGCAGCCCCGTGGGCCAGATCTAACCCTTGAGTTTGACACTCCTGTCCTAGACAAACAGCAAAATGACAAAGATAGATGAGAGGTACTGAATAATAAGCATTCTGTGTGCGTCCAAGCCACTCCTAAGAGCCCTTTTATTTATCTTAAGATCTTCCAATTAATTCTAGGCAAATAAGAAGACTAATTATGTTTTGATTTACACCAGGATATGAACAATGCACAAGATAGGTCAAGAGATATACAGCAGCTAAGGCAGTTCTCAGACTAACTTATAGACTAATCCTACTTCCCCTCTGATGATCCTAATTAACTCTTATTGTCTTTGGCTAAAGGGATATAAATTGAATCATATTCATGGAACTGGAAGCAATTAGTCCATCAAGTCCAACATTGCAGGCAAGGCAGCAATCTAAGCAATTATAACAGATGGCTGTCCAGCCTCTGTTAAACATGACCAGTTTATAACATAACTAATAAAGGCCATATCTTCCTTAGTAGAATCACAGAATCATATAACTGAAAGGAACCTTGGAGGACTTCTAGTCCAACAACTGCCCAAGGCAGAAGTCATCCCAGACAAATGGTTGAACTTGAAAACCTCCAGTGATGGAGCACCCACAACTCTGGGCGGCAAGCTGTTCCATTAATATTATCACTGAGGAAACCTCTTCTTTTCTTCAAAGTTATACTTTCTTAAATGATTCTCCATAGAGGGTTTTCCCCCCTTGGATTAACACCTAGCCACCCAATTTAGGAGTACTACAGAATAACAATAATATAAAATAAATATGTTTTCCCAGACGTGGACAATATTCAACTAGTATATGTACTTGCAACTTCATTAATCATTATAGTTAAGGCCTGACCACCAAAGTAGGCCACTGTATCTGGGCAATTCCCCCGAGTGATACAGATAGATAGCCAACCAGACCCAGGATAGTTCAGTAGGTGCCTAGGGAGTTTTTGAAAGTTTCTGCAAAGTTCAACCATATACCGCAAAGATTTCTGAATCCTAAAAAAAGAAGTGTACAGAGTTCATCAATTCAGTGGTAAACCTGGAAATTCCCTAAAGCACATCACTTCCTGTCAGTTATGATAACAACCTATGAAGAATAAACCAACTGTTCCCTCATTTGTCCCTCTCATCTACATGTTTTGCTTGTTATATATCAACCCTTTCACCTTTTAAATACTTTCCTGAGGTGTCTGAGATTTTAGTCTCACAAACTGATTTGAGATCAGTTTTGCCTCTGTGTAATTGTAAGAATGGGAGACTATTCAGTGGGAGAAGATTTCAAGAATATTCTTGAATCAGAATATTGTTTTTGTTTATCTGTGTTCAATGCCAAGAATGAGTCTACTTTTTTGCTAGATCACATTTAGTGTATGGGCTGCATATTACTGCTATGATTTTATTTCCAGCTTGTTCATTCATTTTCATCTTGCATATAATAAAACGTTTGAAACAACTGATAGTGTGCCATGTGATTACACAGACCAAAATAATTAAAGTTATTAAATTATTAATTTAATAATTAGTTATACATACGTTATTTATAAATTACATTATTTTAACCAAGGTCTGCTATAACTTTCTAACCCAGTACAGTGAACATAAGTAAAATAGCCATGGGTATTCCACAAACATTGATTATGAATAGAGGCATCTGGTGAAAATGAAGGAGTTCATATATGCTTATCTGGCATGTGATACCTTTACCAGAAAAGTAAAGATTCGCCACAGCATTGAAACTACAAATAGAGACTGAGCTGTTATTGAACAAAAAGAGTCTGGGATGGGAAGCAAACTAAAAACACCTAAGAAGAACTGAGACATGTACAAACTTCATCTCCTATCTTGGAAACCAGGGATCACTAGATCCTTTAAAAATGAACATGATTATAGCATGACTAGAATAATCAAAATGGAATGTGATGAGACAAGAAATACTTCAGAGAATATCCCAATTCTTTAGAAAATAAGTGAGCTATCTCTACCTCTAATTAATTTTTAAGAGGAAAAGATGTATAGTACTTTTAAAAATATAAATCAAACAATGAAGTAATAATGAAATTATTAAACTATTAGGATCAAAATTATTTGACAACGTTAAAATGCAAATTTGCCAATAGGTCTCTTGGAAAAATAATTTAAATGTCAAACATACTTATCAAATAAACACTATGAGTGTGATATTATTTTTTAAAAAATCACAAAGGATTTTTGAGAAACCAGTTTGATAGGTTTACATATCGAATCAATATGTCATACATATTTACATATTGAAACAATAAATGAAAAAACTCAAAAAGTCTTGACTTGTTTGGTTGTTTCTTTCTTGGCTGTATCAATATATATCATTCAGCCTTTTTAGGCATACATAATTAAAATAATTTGTGTTTCTATCAATAATACAATAGATGAGGGAATAGAATGGGAACTTACCAAATTTGCAGATGATATTAAGCTGGCAGAAATAGCTAACACCCTAGAAGATAGGTTCAAGATCCAGATGGATCTTGACAGACATGAACACTGGGCCCTATCTAACAAAATGAAATTCAGTGTAGAGAAAAGTAAAGTCCTACACTTAGGCAAGAAAAAACAAAAGTACGCATATAGATTGGGTGAAACCAGGCTTAATAGCAGTAACTGTGAGAGGAAGTCTTAGTGGACAACCAGCTAAATATGAGCCAGTAGTGTGCAACGGCAGCCAAAAAAGCCAATGCAATCCTAAATTGCATTAACAGAGGGATACAATCAAGATCAAGTGAGGTACTAATA
>JANHFL010001224.1:29537-44479 GCA_032468155.1 Oxyrhabdium leporinum | reverse complement strand
AGTATTGCTTATAAGCTGTAAACCGCCCCGAGTCTTCGGAATGGGGCGGTATATAAATGTAAAAAATAAATAAAATATTTCAAAACACCTTTATGTCATTGAAAAGGATTGTCTCATCTCTTCACAAGCATAACTTGTAAAAATGTGTGATTCACAAGGATAACTCAAGGATGAGGCAGGTACAAGAAGCAATGACTGGAAACTAATCAGGGAGAGAAGCAACCTAGAACTAAGGAGAAATTTCCTGACAGTGAGAACAATTGATCAGCAGAATGACTTGCCTCCGGATATTGTGGGTTGCTCCATCACTGGAGGTGTTTAAGAAGAAATTGAACAACCACTTGTCTGGAATGGTGCAAACTTTCGTTCTTGAGCAGGGGGTTGGACTAGAAGACCTCCAAGGTTTCTTCCAACTCTGTTATTCTGTTGTTAGCTCTCTCCAAATCTCTTAATCTCTCCTCATAGGCAACTAAAATGTGCAAACTTCAATTCCCAGAATTCCCCAATCAGCCTGGCTTGGTAGGGAATTCTAGGAGTTGATGTCCACAGATCTTTTTTTATTTATTAGTTTATAATACAAAATTCAAAATAAAATAGGAAAATAGGGGAGGGAAAAGTGTAAGGAAAGGGGGGAATAATAAAAAAAGACATTGACTTCCAACTCCTTTTGGTACAGTAAAATAAGATAATCTCATAAAACCTCAGTTTTTTACTTTTACATAATAGTATAAACTAGCCTTTTCTATAACAAGAAGCATATCTAATCGGTAAATGTCTATGGAGATTCTCAGTCATCCAGGTCATGGTTGTCCCAAAGGTGCTTTTTTCAAGAGGCAACTGGACTTTTTGGTTTTTCTTTGAAGATGTTCCACTTCTCATCCAAGAAGCTTCTTCAGTTCATCCACTTCATGAATGAGAAATGAAATGTCTTCAGAGAAAAACCAGAAAGTTCAGTTGCCTCTTGAAAAAAGCACCTCTGGGACTATCTAATCTGTAAAAAACCCAAATCAAAGTTTCATTTTCTCCATCTCAAGCGCAAAGCACAGAAGTGGTTTCCAAGTAGAAATAAAAGTAATTGTGGTTTTTTTTCCCCTTTAATCAAAGCAGTCAATTTATCCATCTCTGCTAGATGACCACACATCTTAAAGTTTCTAAGGTTACGAAACACTAGTCTAGTGGTTAGGGCACTGAATCAAATCAAATCAAACCTTTATTGTCAATACACAACACGCGTACAATGAAATTGAATGAGCCTCCCTTGGTGCACATACCTTCCCCCCCCCTCCCCGGAAACACGAAATACATCTCAAAATACGACAAAACTACCCCCAGGGTAAGTTTGCTGCTGTCTCTCTATGGTGTCATGTAACTTAGAGAGCACCATGCTAACATTTGCATCAGGTGGAATATAGGCAGCTGTGATAACTATACCAGAAATCTCTCTAGGTAAATAAAATGGCCGACAAATGACAGTTAAGAATTCCACATCTGGAGAACAGTGTGGATAAGTAACTCTATTGTTAGTACACGTCATTATGTGTATAAATACAAAGTACAGCAGTATGCAGCGGCAGCCAAAAAAGCCAATGCAATCCTAAATTGCAGTAACAGAGGAATACAATCAAGATCAAGTGAGTTACTAATACCACTCTGTAAAGCCTTAGTAAGGCTACACTAGGAATCCTGCATCCAGTTTTGGTCACCATGATGTAAAAAAGATGTTGAGACTCTAGAAAGAATGCAGAGAAGAGCAACCAGAATGATTAGGCGGCTGGAGGCTAAGACGCACGAAGAACGGTCACAGGAACTGGGCTTGGCTAGTCTAGTGAAGAGAAGGATCAGGAGAGACATGATAGCAGTCTTCCAATATCTGAGGAGCTGCCACAGAGAGGAAGGGGTCAAGCTATTCTCTAAAGCACTTGTAGGCTAGACAAGGAATAATGGATGGAAACTGAACAAGGAGAGATTTAACCTGGAAATAAGGAGAAATTTTCTGAAGATGAGAACAATCAACCAGTGGAACAGCTTGCCTTCAGATGTTGTGGTAGCTTCATCACTTAAGACTTTCAAGAAGAGATTGGACTGCCATTTGTCAGAAATGGTGTAGGGTTTCCTGCTTGGGCGGGAGCTTGGACTAGATGACTTACAAGGTCCCTTCCAACTCTGTTAATCTGTAATACTCCCTTTCTTTTATCCAAGAATCAGTATTCTGTTCTTCCTGTTCCCCATTAATGTGACACACAGATATTTCATAACTGATATGACAATATTGCTAAAGACATTTTTTGTCAAAACAACAAAACCAAAACTCAGATAATAGAAAAACACGAATTCATTCATTTAAAAAAAAAGAAGAGCGTTATGACACTTTTAAGGAATCCTGTGTTGATACAACTTATTCGAATTAGTAAATAGTTATGGGTTTCTCTCAAGAAATTCAACTTGGGTGCATCCGTTAAGAGCTTAAGACAGACATCAAGCTTAAGTTTCCCATCTTTAAAAGGCATGATAAAATCAAACCAATGTAGTTTTATTGCCTTTCTTCAGAATGGGGCCTGATTTTCACAACATTATAATCTTTGATTTTTAACTCTGGAACTTGAAGAAATCATTGGCTAAGTAGTGTGCACAGCTACAAAGTCTGAATGTTGTAAATGAAGAAAAATACTGTTAATAAACTACTTATGGAGAGAAACTTTTCACAAACATCAGGAAAGAGAAGTTGATTTTAGCTGCTATGTGTTTGTTGTTGGTTTACAGGGAAATTAAATGGTCAAAATTGAAACCAGGAGCTGGGAAGTTTACTGAGATTTCTGACTAATGGAAAAGTAGCCCAAGGCTACAAAAGAATGGCAGTGATGTAATTACAGTGTTCAAAAAGTTGGAAATTTGAAAGTAAAGAATGGCTTTTCTTGTTAGAGATGGAATAGCTTTTCCATTGTGGAAACTACCAGGTGGTGGAGCATTTTACTCGTGGACTGGAAAATAAATATGCAAAGCTTCTACAATAACCACCATCACCACCAATCATTCCAACACATCTCCATACAAATAGTCCTCAACTTACCATCACAACTGAATCCCCAATTTTTGTTGCTAAGCGAAACATTTGATAAGTGAATTATGACATTTCTTGTCACAGTTGTTAAGTGAATCGCTGCAGTTGTTAAATGACTAACAGTCGTTAAGTGAATCTGGCTTCCCCATCGACTTTGCTTGTCAGAAGGTTGCAAAAGGTGGTCACATGACTCAGGGACACTGCAACCGTCAGTCAATACGAATGAGTTGCTAAGCATCTGAATTTTGATCATGTGACCATGGGAATGCTGCAACGACACTCATAAGTGTGAAAAACATTCACTTTTTCCAATGCCGTTGTAACTTTGAACCATCACTAAGTGAACTGTTGTAGGTTGAGGACTTCCAGTATATAAGCAGGTTTGTATGACACTGGTATTTTTATCTCATGTCATTTAGGACTTTTTTTCCCTTATTGACTACTGTATTAATTCTATTTTTATTAATGGGCAGAATGTTAAATGCAGCAGTGATTTATTGGCAACAGTATTATTCTGGAATTCACACAAAGTCCATAATACAATAGGTAGAGGAATTCCAACAGGTTTTCTAAAAAGATGCATGTCTTGTACAATATGCAATATATCACAGCATTGATAATTACCTTTGATTTCAGGATAATACAGAAAAGGTTTTGGTTCGCTTGTCTCTAGATCTGATTTTCGCCGCAATTGAACAAAAACAGATGCTGCTTTCGTGATGTTGACATCTCGATATTTTGGTGTTTTGAATACTATTGCAAACTGTAGACAATCATGATACAGATGATCAAGATAAGTACGGCGAAATGTAATGATTTATATATTTAATATATTTGCATATTATATTATCTTCCTTGCGGTTTATACATCTCTGTACATTAATTACTACTCCGTTGAAATAATAGGAAGTGAACTCTGATCATGTTTTCAAACTCTGAGCACTGTTAGAAATTAAAGACCTCACATTAAAACTTGTTGTATATGCTATCGCCATAATTCCTTGCCAAAAGAACTTACCTGTCTGTGCACATCAGTAGGCGAAAAGTCTCCAAAACCTTCCCAAACACCACCACTTTCATCTTCTTCATAAAAACGGATTTGAATATCATCTGTAAGCGAGAAAACATGAATAATAGGCCATGATTCATATTTACCCTCTGCTTTAATGCAGGAGCAGGAATCTCAGGTCCAGGATGACTTAAAATGGGCTGGGTTGAGTTGCAAAGACTGCATTGTTTCAATTTTACATTCACTGTCTAGATACAATTTAAAGCACTGTTAATTGATTTTAAAGTTGTGATAATATTCTTCCAGACACTTCCTGAGACTCTGCTTTCTCCCCACCCAGTATGCTAATAGCCAAATGATGTGTGGTGAACAATTATGCAAAAGTTCTTTCTGTAGAAACATTTCTAAGTTGCATCCAAATCTGGGAACGATTTGTCTGTTCCATCACCCATCCCTCCATTTCTTTTGTCCAAAGCAGAAAACAGAAGCTGGAAAACCTTAGATTCTGACTAAGCCAGCATTAGTTAATCCAGAGTCTCTTGCCCTCCCTCAAGAAAACCTTACCATTTTATGATCTAGATAAGAATGTGTGACTAGAAAGCAAACTGTTTGCAAATAAAGTTGAGAAAACAAACACTAATGACTTTCTTTTCTATCCATAAGCTGTCCATCTGGTATAAGAATACAAGTTTTTTTTTAATCATCAAAACCACACGGCTAAGGAATCAAGATATATTCTGCTAAGTTGCAGGAATCTGGTTCTGTGTTTTACAGGTGAATTTTAAAAGGAGTAGAGAAGTGGAGGTTGGAATAAAATTGTCAAAAAGGAAGAGTATATATTCCTGTCCATCATACCGATGTAATAGGAGCCAGTTTGGTCTATTGGTTAAGGCACCAGACTAGAAATCAGGAGACGATGAGTTCTAGTCCCACCTTAGGCACAAAGTGAACTGAGTGACTTGGGCTAGTCACTCTCTCTCAGTCAAGGAAGAAGCAGGTAAGGGCAAACCACTTCTGAAATCTCACCAAGGAAACTGCAGGGAATTGCTCAGTCAGCAGGAATCAACACTGACTCAAAGATGTATGTATGCACACACACACGCACACATGCACATTTTGTCTGGACGAAATTGAAGAGAATTAGATGTGATACTGGAAGAAGAGCCTCTGCCCTGTATCAATGGAGATGGAAAGATTCGCCTTGTTGCAATTGTGGTGCTGATATGCAAGCTATTAAACATATTGTGCAAGATTGCCTTTGTGGGTTCTTTGGTTCCCTAGAAGAGGTACACGAAGCAACCACCAAAAGCGATCACCTAGATAGCGGAATTTGACATCCTATTATGAGGCCACTACTGTACCCCTGTAGAAGTTTGGTATAGAATTCCGTGGATTGTGTGTATCTTTACTTCTTTTCTATCATTTTCTCATCATGTGCTAAATACGGAAGTAACCCTGTGAAGAACAGAAATAAAATACAAGATCTTCAAAACTATGGAAAAAGTTGGAAGGATTGGGGAAGCAGCAAATTAACTGCATTCATTAATAGAAGTATTACCCTCCAGGAAGAGAAAAGGGTTTAGGCTGTCCAGAACTATGAAGTATTCCCAAATGGATTGTCTTATTGGGGAAAAGTGCAAATTTGGAGTTAAAGAAACAATTCCAGTATCAATGTAATCCAATTGTGCAGGAAGAACCTTAATGAAATTGTTGCTTTTTCTTCCTGTCTTGCCTCCTAATGCTGAAACCATGTAAATATAATAAAAAAATTACAGATTGTGCATAACAATCACAAACATTTAGGCAACAAAGGTTACAATGTTTTCTTAAGAAATCTGGGAAGCACTAACCTATAGCACCACAAAAATGTATTCTTAACAATGTTGTAGCTAATGTTTCCTTTTTTTCTTAATTAATTAAAACAAATCAGTTTATAGTGGCTACTAAAACAGGTTCAACGTAGCCTTTGTCAATGTACATAAATGTAGAGATATACAGTCCCCATATACTTGGGGAACATCTAAATGGAGAAAATTTGTGGACTGTCAACTTATACTTAAAAAAAAAATATTGGCCAATTTTTTCCTCTTACTAATTATAGAGTTTTTGATAATAGATTCTATATTAAATTCTTTAATATAGAAGTGTTTATTGATAAAAAAGTATCACACTTCTCAGTATACATTGAGAGATTTCAATTAACACTGTTGCAAGGAAAAAACGTACTTGCTAAGGGAAAACCCCACTTTGGAGTTTCCATTTACTCAGAGTCTTATTTAAATCAGTTAAGAAATTTATTTCACTTCCCTATCTTGGATTGGGAAGGACTTTGTCAGACTTGATATGTTTATCATTTACAAAAATCTATACTACACTAATCTCTCTTGTTACTAATTAAAATAAATCAATTTTTGGCTTTCGAATAATTATGGCAAATTTCCAGTATATGGAAGTATATTTTATTAATAAATGTTATAGTACAAATTTTCTATTTCCCAAAAAAGAAAACAGGACAGCAATCTATATTTATTACTCAAACTAGGTAACATCATCAGTGCTTGTTAGTACTTCTCATTAGTACTAGTTTGGGTAATGAAACATCTGCAAGAAAACAACCAAATTCAGAGAGCATAAAGGACCCCTCATTTCAAACCCTGAGCTCCAAATATTCTCTTTTATTGGAATCTATATTTAGCTGCCTTCTTATCTCATTCTTTCTTTGAAGAATTCAGTTGCATTACTTTTAAATTCCTTTTCATTTTTGGAACAACCTTGCGAAATGAATTAGAGTGAGAAACAGTTAATCATTCTAATAGCATCCAGCTCTTTCCTTAGCGGCTACCTTTGCTGATTCCCAGAATATGATTACATAACTATGTTCAAGCATGACAGATGCAGTGTTGAGTTCTCACCCTTTTGGACCTTGTCACAAAGTAGGTAAACTTCTTCTCCCCCTGTTACACAACCTGCTGTCCGATCCATCCGTACAATTTTTAAATTGGATGCATTTGGAGCTTCTGGGGGAGAAAATTAAAGGAAAAATTAAGTCAACTTCTAATTACTTCAGCAAGAAGAATTTTGTCCCACCTTGGCTGTATCATCTCCAAAACTTAGCATTACAAAATATACAACAATAATCCATAGAGTAAAATAAGAAAATATTACAGATAGTCCTTGATTTACGACCAACGGAGTTCAAAATTTCCTTTGCTAAGCAAGACAGTTGTTAAGTGAATTTTGCCCCATTTTACGACCTTTCCCCCCACAATTGTTAAGTGAATCACTGCAGTTATTAAGATAGGAACGTGGTTGTTAAGTGAATCTGGCTTTGCCATTGACTTTGCTTGTCAGAAGGTGGCAAACAATTACTGCAACTGTCATAAATACACATGATCACATGACCACAGGGACATTGCAAGGGTCGTGAGTGTGAAAACCCATCATAAGTCTTTTCTGGTTTTTTTAAAAAATGTAAGCCTTTCATATCCTGTTCAAAATGTTAATTAGACAAAATTGCCCATGCCTGAATATTCAATCTTGCAACAAAATCCTATTCAGACTGGGATTTGGCTCCAAAATGGGATTTAGCTCCAGAATGGAAAGAAAAATTGAAAGACACTCACTGCTGTCATATATAGGATCAGATAAGACAGGCTGAAGTCTCCTTGTAAAGCTACCAGTGCTATCAGGAAGAAATGCAGTAAACATGAGCCGTACAACACTGAGATCCATCTCCTTGGTCTGCTGATGTGCTGCCTGACGAATGATTTCACGTTCTCGTTCTGTAAACAATGGCAAAGAGTATGGATTATTGTAGCAAAGGTGTCTTTTAATGGCGGTAATGGTAAGTGAAAGGGGAAGCAGTCACAAAAATTGAATTAAGAGGACGTCTGACCATTTTAGTGAAGAAAGCAAGAAGGTCAGATGGAAGCCAAAACGTAGGACATACAGCTGGCATTATAGTAAAGATACATTATATTCAATGTGATGATTCTTCTGAAAAGTCTTTTTTATATGCTCAAACCTTCTCAAGCATGCCCACACACTTCACTATTCCTTCAAGAGCCATAGGAAATTCCACAAATTCCCCATTCAGTTTAAAATCACCCACCCAGCTATTTGACATGCAAAGGAGTTTGAAGAAGAATTACATTACGCACACTTAATGCTAAGCATTACTTTGACCAAGAGATAAAGAAAAGGAAAAGGAATGGATAATGTTCAAAAATGTGAGAGATCCATACAACAGAAACAAAAACTGAAAAAGAATCAAAGGAATATGCACCATAAAAGAAATTATTTTCCCCCCCACTGAACTGTATATTAACAATTTTGAAGGAATGTCTATGGAGATTCTGTCATCCAGGTCATGGTTGTCCAAAGGTGCTTTTTTCCAAGAGTCAACTGGACTTTCTGGTTTTTCTTTGAAGATGTTTCGCTTCTCATCCAAGAAGCTTCTTCAGCTCTGGAAGGATTTATACTCCCTGCAGACAGCTGGTCATTTGCATTCTTCTAAAGAATCATTGAGGCCACTTAGAGGTTTATCTGTGTTATCAGGATCACCTGAGTTGTACAAATTGGTATGGAGCCTTCTTGGAACTGTTGAAAGGACTGTGTTGTAGATTGGAGTTAGATGATGTCGTAACCTCCCCCTCTGTTGAGAGAGGGCTGTTCAATCTACAACACAGTCCTTTCAACAATTCCAAGAAGGAATTCTTTCCAAGAAGAAACTCCAGTTGCCTCTTGAAAAAAGCACCTTTCAGACAATTTTGAAGGAAGTACCGTATCATTTTTTTCTTGAGTGTTGATCACAAAATATGATAAAATAGAGACAATTGCTTACTTACTGTAAAGATAATGAAGAGGAATTAAAAATAGCATTTATTTCACGTGTGCAACAGAGATAACTCTCTACCTACCTGTTAGCTGCCTCTCCCCTCCACCTTCCACTTGTATATAATTGAGATCGGGGTGAACGAGGAGTCCTGGATTGTACCCTTTTTTACATGCATCAATCATGCGCATTTCCAGTGTGTCTAATACTTTTTTCTTTGTAACATGTAATATTCCCAGGTTTGGAAATCTGTACAGAAGTACAAATCATTATATAGACATGATTATACCTTCTCATGCCTAAAATATTACTGTTTACCGTTATCCCACTCAACATACAGTATTTCCTCTGGCCTCAATAATGCAATCTCTGTTGCATTGCCTATGTTTATTCAACTTTTTCTATTTTTGTAAAGCTAAAATATTTAGGCATTAGACCATAACCCAGAAGACCCAGGTTTAAATGCCACTCAAGTACTGTTCACACTGTGATCTTGAGCCAATAACTTCCCTAATTGGGCTATTGCAAGCATGCAATGAGATGTGGAAAGCATATAAATTCCATTGAGCAACTTAGAGGATGGAAAACTCTATAGCCAATAAAAACTGACTGGATAAATTCACTAAAATCCTTTTTAAATGTGGGAAAGGTTTCGTGGGCTTGTGTTTCAGTAGCAAGAGAGCATCAAATAAGGTATGATGTTTGGATAAGTTACTTCAAAATGATATTCGCTGAATTTAAGTATGCTTAGGAAGAATATGATAAAAATTTCAAGATTGGAAGCAGAATTGCAAACAACAGATCTTGTGCTCAATTTGATGACAGAGCGATTGATAACATCAAAAGAATGAGTCTTTCAAATCTGAAAAGCAGCTTCTATCTGGCTAATTGTTCCCCAGGATTTTTTTCTGTGTGCTTATGCGCCTGTGTGCGAGTGTGTATTTCTAAAATCTTCCTATATAACATCAAACTAGCACTTATCTGAAACCTAATCCAATCCTAGAAACAATAATATGCATACTTTGTTTGCTCTTTCAAAAAAAGGCAGAAGATTAACTAGGATTTAATATTCCCTTTGTTATTTTGTTCTTGGAATGCAACAGTTCAAGGAATCCAATGTTTATGTCAATGTCATAATGACTTTAATCTAACTTGAGTAAAGTGGTATTTATTTAATTTACTAATGAAGAAGGAGGCTAACCTACACAATTAGGGAAGCCTGGAAGGAAGCTTCTAACAAAATAGAAAAACCTGGAAATTGAATTTAGGAAATGTATTTGGGGGAAAGGAAACATCTCCATAAAAATTCTGAATTCTATTTTTTTTGCTATTTGGTTATTAATCAGGCAGCTTTGAATAAAAAGTTAATTATCAATTTTAGCTCTTCATTGGAAAATCAAGAAAAAAAAACAACAGAAAAACTGTTGAAAAAAATAACAATAATTAAAAATAATTTTTGCAAGTGTTATATTTAAAAAAAAGGAATTATTATATTATTTGTTAATTACACCTGGACTTAGCTATTTCAGAATAATGAAACATTTATTTCCCTCAATACTTCATTGGTTTTCTTCCATAGTTTTCAAGCTAGACAAATATAATGAAAGAGTAACAAATATATGACTATTATTATATATGACTGAAGTATTATAACATTTTGTTTCTCTATTATGACATGCATAGTCAATTTCAGTTCATTATGCAAGCAGAACCACTAGTAGCAATAGCACTTAGACTTATATGCCACTTCACAGTGCTTTTATAGCCCTCTCTAAGAGGTTTAGAGTCAGCATATTGCCCCCAACATTCTGGGTCCTCATTTTACCGACCTCGGAAAGATGGCTGAGTCATCCTTGAGCCAGTGAGAATCAAACTGCCAAATTGCAGTCATCTGGCAGTCAGCAGAAGTAGCCTGCAGTACTGCATTCTAACCACTGCACCACTGCAGCTCATAATAATTGAAGCCTTCTCAACAAAGCAGACTAGAAATAACAATATCAATAACAACAACCATATTCCCATTGGAATTTGACTGTATCTTAAAAGTGAGTTCATGCATGGCATGGGTATGCCCTGGAGATATACTTCATCACAGATTACATGTATCACAATCCTAAATGAAGGATAATCATCTGGAAGATTTTATTATATGATATCTATTTTTCTTCTTGTTCTACTATAGACTAATTTAAACTACAAAATATGTAAGTTGTCACCATGTATTTACAGACTTTCCCATCTCTTCATATTCTAATTGCTAATATTTTTAATATATATATATATAAAAAGATGGTTTACCAGAAATTAGAAAGGTGAGCCAGAGTGAACGTTGAGTGGATAAAAACTTTAGGTAGAACTGAATCTACATATCATAATTATGGAGAAATTTTACTTTATAAGGACACTACTTACTTACTTACCCCACTACCATGTCCTTTGGTCCTGCATTTACTGTGCAAACTCCCTGTTCACAGTGTTTTCCTACCAAGCTGTGAGCATGCAAGTGGACATGTTTTCCATTTGTGACTAATTGCACTATTACTTTTGCAGGTCCAGCATAATTGCAGATCTGTAGGAAGCAGAATAAACACTTTTATTTCTGAGCAATTATTCCTCTGTTCTGATTTTACACTGATTTTTGAAAGGTATTACATATGGGATGCTTTTGTGGCCCATCAGCTGCCAGCATAGCTGGCGGCAGACTCAGACAATGAGGAGGTTGGGGAGGAACTTGCGCCGGTCCTGGAGTCTGGGAAAGGCTCTGATGGATGCTCTGCGTAGGAAGAAGAGATAGAGCCAGGCCGTCCGACATTTCCAAGCTGCCTTCGGAGTCGGAGATAAATGGGGAAGAAGAACAGCTGGGGCTTGCTCCAGATGCGCGTATGCGCAGAGTTGTCAGGAGAGGAGAACAACTGAGGACCATGAGCCAACTCAGTAAGAAACTAAAACAAGTGACAGACTGAAGCATTTGGGCATGAGTGCCTACCAGCCAGCCATTCACACAAGTTGAGCTGCACACACGCACGTGGGAGGCACTCCAGCCAGCCCCTTGCGCAGCCCAATTCTGAATAGGTCACAGCTCAGTAGTGAGCCACAGGCCAGGAGTTGGGGACCCCTGCTGTAGAGCGTGGAATAAATCTTTATTTAAAATTTACGAAGAAATGTCAAATGCTAAGTAGCACAGATTTGAAATGAAAACAACAAAAGCATACTAACTTTCATAAATAAACACAAAGTTCTGAAATAGCACTTAAATAGTCTCAGGACATTTGCACAGATTGGATGAATGCATAGAGGAAGCTGAAAATCCTTTATTATTATAAGTTAAATCCAAGATACTCAAACTAAAATGGTAAATTAATTAGTGTGACATCCCCATGAATACAGTACACATAAATAAATATACCACTTATCTTTAATAATTTAATTTTAACCTGGATATTAAATAAATCAATGATAGAACTTCATATTTTTATAAAACAATACCTTTTCTTTGGAAATACAAGAAACGTATGTGTAAATCATATTTTCCCAATAAGAAGGGCAAAATGGATTTTGAAACAGTACTTCTAATTTCTCATTACTTTTATTTTTTTTGTGATATTTGCCCCTTATTTAGGTTGATTGAAACTGAATGCTAACAGTAGTAAGATAGTTTTCTAAAATAAATTCAGACACCATCACTGATGAATACATCCAGTGAAGTGAAGGTGTTCATTTATTTTGAGTTAGAGGATTAAACATATATCTAGGAGTATCAATTGGTGTCATCTCAGTTGAAGATGGTATGTATAAAACACACCAAATTAGTATATTCAAAATGTAAATATATAATTGAAAAAACAATATATTTAAATTATGGAAAGCAGAAATAATGTTTTCATAGGCCAAATATATTATTTTTGAAAACATTTATATCGAATATGTGTTATAACATACATTTGAAAAACAGAAAGCTTATTCCTGGCACTATAAATCAAAATATATGCATACTGTTTTTATTAACAGATTTCTTATGGTTAAAAAAGAGGAAATATGAAGTTGACACAACAGAAAATATATTTGTGGGCATTTTATAAAGTTCTGTTAATGAAGCAATTTAAAACTTTCTTGGAAATGGTCAGTTCTTACTATATGTTGCAAGCTTATTTTCAAAACGATATTCCTTAAACAAGAACAGGAAATGAAAAGGAAAGCAAAAGTCTGTATGAAAACTTTCACTCATAAATTCTGCCATGGTGATACCAAAAATAACTTTTATACTAACAGCAACGATTCCAATATATGTTTCCCAGAATACAGACACACAAACCTAGGTATACTATTAGCAAATGTTTTAAACATATTAAACTTTTTAAAAATGTTAAATATTTTAAAAAATAACTTTTAAAAGTTTTTTTAAACTATCAACAGGCTTATCCAAATTAATTTCAGGTATCTTGGGCATCTGGTTCCCCACTATGAGAAAAAAATGCTGAATTCAGATGGGCCTCCTGTGGCTCCTTTTATTTTCTTATTTCCAATCCATCTGTGTTCATCTATGCACTCAGATATTATTTATTGTTAATTGTACTTTTCATAAAGTAGTATTGTGTTTCTTTTCTAACACTGTACAAAGGCAGCCCTACACTGTATAATATCTGTACAGTTTTGTCACCTGTATCAGGGATCCCCAACCCCCGGTCCATGGACTGGTACTGGTCCATGGCCTACCATGGAACTGGGGTGCACAAGCAAGCGAATCCTTATCTGCTCATGTGCAGGATCCCAGTAAAACATACAACACCCACCCACCCCCGGTCAGTGGAAAAACCATCCTCCACATAACTGGTCCCTGGAGGTTGAGGACCACAGATCTATATGTTGATATTGACTGATAACAGAAACAATAAATGTAGGATGGGGACTGGTCATAGGAAAAGTGTATTTAATACGTGTATAGGTTTCTACTAACTCAACAATAGCACTACAGCTTGGGAGTGGGAAAGGCTCCCTGAGTGCAATCCTAGTGTTGCCTCGTTTCAGTAATTCATACTATTTATTTATTGCTTTCAAGTCCTTTTTGTCTCCTGGACATGTTTCTGAAGTTTTCTTGGCATTTTCACAAATGATTTAACATTGTCTTCTTCCTAGGGATTAGAGAGAGTGACTGGCTCAAGGTCACCTAGCTAGTTTCATGCTAAGGTGGGACTAGAACTCACGGTCTAATCCAAGGGTAGAAGTACTACACCAAACTGGCTGTCTTTAGTAACATGCATAGTAGTAACATGCTTTAGTAACATGCTGTAGTAACACTACAGCAAACCAAAAGGTAGGTAAAAATGGGAAAAGCAAAAGTGAACTCTAACCCATTTGTACATGCAATGTGATGCACACATATACAAAGGGGTACAATTTATATTGTGATGCTAAAACGTTTGTTACGTACTTTTAACAGAATCACTGGATTCTGCCTTACTTTGTGGAATTTTAGTCACTACTTTCCTTTAGAAAGTACAGATTGTGCTTTATTATGACTTCCATATTCTCCAAAGATGGGATATTAATAATAATAAAACCCAGAAAGTTTAAATTTGGGGGGGGGGGAGGATTTATGTATGTTGCTACTTGAAGTGACATATTATATTTAATTTGAAAAGATGGTGCTGCATAAGTCAACAGCACATTTTGAACAAAACAACTCTAGAGAAACAAATTTATGTGAAATATAATAATTATAGATCATGAAAACTAATAATTATTCAGAATAATCTGAATAATTGTTCTGAATTATTCAGAGCAATTGGAAGTCTTTCCATTCGTGTAAATGAAGCACCTTGGTTGAAGGCAGACAGTCAGAAGGAAACAGAACACAAAATATTCCAGCTTCCAACTGGCTTAACTTGAAATAAGAAACAGGTACTAACAAGCTACTAAAGTAGCCTTAAGGAACTTCCCCATATTTATCTGCCAAACTCTTTGCAGGTATTGTCGTGTAAAGATTTATATAAATGAAAAGAAAGAAAATAGGAAAAATAAAAGATATAATACTTTGAAATAAA
>JANHFL010001224.1:13816-29437 GCA_032468155.1 Oxyrhabdium leporinum | reverse complement strand
CCTTAAGGAAATTCCCCATATTTATCTGCCAAACTCTTTTCAGGTATTGTCGTGTAAATATTTATATAAATGAAAATAAAGAAAATAGGAAAAAAAAAAAGATATAATACTTTGAAATAAAAATAAAAAAGACTGACGGTGCATGTCTTATATGTCTATTCTGAAGCAAAACCTAGTGTTAATCATATTTTTCTCAGCTAAAAAAAATACAGAATTGAAGACTGAGTAATATAACTATGATAAAAGATTAAAGGCAAGATGAAATAATAATAAGAGGGGAAATACCCATAAAAACCCCACATGCCTTGCCCATTTCCATAGATATGAGAAAATCTCTGACATATTTTCCAAAAAGACCCAACATAAATGAAATAAACAAAAAGTTTATTTGTTCTCATGTTCTCAGAGAGTTCTAAAAAATACATGTGAGGTCAACATAGATATCCTAAGAAGAGCTATATTTACACATTCATAAACAAACCCTGTTAAGATGTTGGGAGAAGCAAAATAAGATCTTAATTTTGAGCCCAAAAAGATGTCCATAGCTGAGAATAGCTAATACTCTCCCCTGCATTAGTTTAGTTGTCTCCATGAGAAACATTTTTCTCTCTATCTTGGTTCATTTTTCATACTGGAGCCAATGCCAGAAACAGAAGTTCCTTCATAAAGATAAAGTAGGAGATAAGAGAATAATCCAGCAAGGTTGCCCATGTCCAGTTGTGTCCAACTCTAGGCGGCAGTGCTAATCTCCATTTCCTAAATGTCGATGCAGATTCTTAAACATCCAAATCATGGTTGTCCCAAAAGTGCTTTTCAAAAGGCAAGTGGACTTAGTTTTTTTCCAG
The DNA here is from genome assembly GCA_032468155.1 of Oxyrhabdium leporinum. Classification (NCBI taxonomy): domain Eukaryota; kingdom Metazoa; phylum Chordata; class Lepidosauria; order Squamata; family Cyclocoridae; genus Oxyrhabdium; species Oxyrhabdium leporinum. Next base: position 28,592 of record JANHFL010001224.1, on the reverse strand, counting down.
TTTTCCAAACTAAGGAAGTCCAATTGCCTTTTGAAAAAGCACCGTTAGGATTCTATTTCCTAGCCCAGGGAGCCAGTGTTGTCCTAAGACATGTCCATGGTCATGTGTCTGGCATGACTATGTGCTATATGGGGTGCACAGAATGCTGTTACTATCCCACCAAAGTGGTACCTTTTTATCTACTTGCATGTGCATGTTTACAACTTGCTGGGTTGGCAAGAGATGGGCAAAAACAGAAGCTCATCCTTCCACACAGTACTTGGGTCTTGAACTACCAACCTTCCAGTCAACAGCCCAGTGTCTTAACCGCTAGGCCACTAGACCCCTGAATATAATGCAGTTAACCTTAAAAAACAGATACAAACTTTTATGTAGAAATAAAAGCATAAGATTGACCTATCATGATTATAAAAATAATAAAGATGTCTTCAAGAAGCCAGTATAGCCTTATGAGAAAACAGTTGATAATTGTTTACACTGTGATAACAATATGGTCCTTTGTCTTTGTAACAGGAATTACAGTAAAAATATAACTTCAGAACACTCTAAATTATTGCTGCAGAGTTGAGTAGTTGCAAGGGTGATGGTATCATAATGGGTAATGTGTCATCCAAATATTATCCAAATGCATGTTGGGTGAGAGCTTTGATTATGAGTTACAACTGCCATCTTGCCTGCCCTCAACTGTAGATATACCACTCCAACATATCCAAACTTTTCGATGTTTCTTTTTTTTCTAAAAACATAACTAGATTGCTTCAGTTGAGTCTCAGGAAAGAGCAGGGGTAGTCCTCAAAGACATTTAAGTCATATATGTCAAACTCATCAATATGGACACAACCAGCTTATCTGAAAATTGTACATATAGTATATTGATAATTCAGCTACAGCTGAGAGAAGATATATAACACTTTAGGTAAAACATGTAAAAGCACAGATGTCTTTACAGTAACCAACACATTTAGAAATAGTAGGATTTGAAAATCAAGACCAGACTCCTTTGTGATATTTTTTAAGGAAATGAGTTGGATTTGCTCAACATAGCCCATCTGATGAAGTTATTTCTCTGCTTGTGAAGAGAAGCAAAGCAAGAGTAAAAGGTCCACAATTATCACAACACAGTTGTATAAAAATAAACCAGGATGCCCCTGAATCTCAGTTTAGTGTTTTATGAAAAAAAATTCAAGCTCAAAAGGATGTCAGTAATTGTGGATTTCTAATTAATTCTTCTCTGGCTAATTCTCATCCCTCACTTCTCAATGTTGATACAACTGGGGATTTAATCTAATTTATCATTTATTTCCAATGAAGGCTATAAACTCCCATAGAAGGAACTTTAAGTAAAATAACTTCAGACAAACATACATTGTACTTTGAGCAGCAAAGTATGTCTTTTCTTATTCGGTAGACTATCATACAAATAGATAATACAGTTATATGGTAATGTTAAATAAATATCAACCATATTAAATATAGTAGTTATATTATTAACTTACTTTAACTTGTGGATAAGACTTCTTGTTCTTTTCACTAGAAGCTCCAGGAAGTCCACCATGGGATGGTCCTTCACAAACATAGCGGAAACGAAAGCCCCTCTAAGGAGATTAGTTTTGAAGAATTAAATAACATTTGACTTAATTATAAATTCCTCAATAAGATAGATAAATCAGTAATATCCTATACAGTACAGATAAATATTCACATAGTTGTTTATTAAAATATGTACCTAGTGTACCTATTTGTTGTAGATACTGTAGATATTTTAAATATTGTAATATTGTAATAACTAAATAATTTAGCAAATACAGATCAAGATGATACTGCAGTGAACATTATGCTTTCCTTTAATCAAGTTCTTTAAATGCCAACTATAAATTAAAATTGAAAGGCAATTTCTAGTAGATATGTCAAATAATTTCTCTAGAAATAGCTTATGCTACAAACAAGGTTATGAATCTCAAATATTCGGAATGAAATTCTGATGCAGACTAAACATAAGAAATAAACTGCTTTTATGGTGTTAACAATAACAATACTTCCCCAGCAGATGACTTTCATCTATAGCAATGTTCTTCTAAATATAAATAGTGATGGTTTCCTTTTTTGCCTTCTGGCTTATATTAATTTGAAAATACTTTTTCATTTTTCTTCGAATATTTGTTCAATAAAAGAAAAAGAAGAGCTAACTTTAAAGCCTTAATAGCAGTTTTTCAATCCATTTCCCTCATTTTAACATTAGAATTGCACTCAGAATTTGTCATAAATGCTTCAGCATTCCAAGTAAATTTTCTTTTCCCTCCACCCTTCTGCTTTTTATAATATTGCCATTTTGATATTAAGACCAAATAAAGCTTTCCCTGTTTTGTATTGTTTTGGCTGATTCCTATAAAGCAGGGCTGTCAGCCTGTGGGCCGGATGCATCACGTGCTGGCCATACCTACACCCGGTTTAGCGAAGGGGGAAAAAGTCTCGATATGTCATGTGATGCTGTCTTGACGATGTGAGTTTGACACCCCTGCTATAAAGACTATGCTTCCTTATGGATGGTGGATTTTTTTTTTAACATCAGAGCTATTATTTCAAAATGCTATTTAAATGTAAAAAATAGATATCTGCACAACAGTAATGAATGGTAGTTAACATTTAGTGATAATGAAAATTAAAAGAAAAATTCTGAGTCTTAAATCTTAAGAGTGCCACAAAAAAGGGAGAGCTGGGAGCTTTGATTTTCCTTTAGCAAAACTTTTATAACCTATATACTGCTATATTATTTTCTTTATTTTTCATCCTACTCTTGTTTGTGGAAACACATATTTTGTTTATGGAAACACTTATTTGTGGAAACATGCACAGCAGCTACACAAGGCTAAGTTGTCTTAATTCTGTATCATTTGCAATACTTTGTCAAAAACATATTTCATATAGAGAACAGTTTAATTTTTCAATATCCTTTCAACTTGTCATTCAGAGGGAAAAAAATATTATATTTAAAAAAACCTCAAAGGTTCCAAATAACCAGCCAATTTTACAAAATTACAGCCTTTTTGCCAGCCATTCTTGCCTGACAGGCTCGGGCATGTGTAATATGCATTCACTCATCTCAGACATGAAATCTCCATCTGCAGGAAGGACAACTTTGAGTTCTAGGTCATCTACAAAGTCAAATGACTGAAATCCCTCCCTCTCTGTTCAGAGGGAAAATGTTTATATTTGAAAAATTGCAATCAGAATCCTGAGAGAAAGAGTCCAAGAAGCTAGAGTGAAGTTGGATTCAAGGGACAGAATTTAGATTTCTCTCTCTGGTTTAAGTTCGAAATGGAAGGAAGAAGGACTTCTTAAAGAAAAATGGTATAAAGTTAATATATGTTCCACAGGTCTATATTCTTTAGAGGAAATAGGTAAATGTTAGATACAAACTGGACTTAGTTGATTTTCCGCCCCCCTGTATTTTTAAGTCCTATTTTATCTTTAATTATTTTCTCTATGTATGCTTAGTGCATGAGGGATTTGTGCAAAACAGCTACCTTTTATGTCAGAGTTGCTTCTAAATAGAAGTAAAACAGTATGATTTGTATCTGTATAATCTGCTGAAATTCCTGCATTTTTCTTCATATTTTTTCTGTTGGATGTTGCTGTAAAATGTTGTCCCTGATTTGAGCAGCCCTATAATTTTATTTTCTTCCACTATTAATTGTTTTGCATTTAACTTCTTGATGTTTGAAGGGAATTTTTACATTTTCTCTTTTACATTTTAAAATAAAGTTTGATTGTATTTATCTCTTGTGAAATTGGTCTATATCACTACAAAAGAAAATGAGGATGAGATGAAATATCTCAATGCTATAAATCTGGGTATTTATAGAATTTATTTCATTTGCCATTATTTATTTCCTTTTATTTGCCAGTAAGATGCACAACCTTATTTTTCTGATTCACTGGAGTTGAGGGACGGACAATAGGTGAAACATCTTCCTGGAAGATGGTGGCCATGAGAATTTCCAAGCTGTTGTATCAAAGCAGGAGATAGAGGGACTTCTGGGGGCAGATGAGATGAATTGAAGATGGCTCTGTAAAAGTAAAGCCAATGAACACAGCAAAACCAAGGAACTGGTGAGTAGACTGGCTTCTTGGAACATCTTGGATAAGGAGAGGACAGGAGATTGCCCATATATGCTCTGGATGGCTGCTCCCTTCAAGGAGACCTCAATATGGTGGTTTTCTGTGGGTTTGCTGCCTGGGAGACAACAGGATCAGCCATCTTGGTTGCAACTGCAGGGCAGACTTTGAAAGGACACCAAGTTCTTTACTCACTTTCTATCACTTTCAGAAGTTTCCTATTAACTATTCTAAAGCTATTAAACAGATCTTCAGAATGAGAGATTTGAAAAGCCTTCATTGGGTGAGTTTATCTTCTACCCTTAACAAAAGAAATCCCAAGCTTAAGAACGTAAAGATTTGGCATATATGCAGCAAAAAATCTAAGAGTGTGATTAAATAAAGCTATAAATGGAGTATGGGGACAGATAAATTTGGAATATTGTTTTTTGTATAACATTTTGAAATTAACTATAAAAACTAACACTTTCTTGTGGGAAACAGACTGTTTTGTATTATCCAGGCAATTGAAAGTCATAACAAAAGAAAAGTGATGATTTTAGAAACTGGACACCAGAGGGGACTAAAGATTTTAAGCAGAAGAAAAAAGGCAAAGCCGGATGTCAGTTAATAGGGAGACTTACAGATTGATACAAAATGTTCTAACATCAGAAATATTAAAGGAGATATTTGAAGAATGGAGCCAAAAGTTAGTAATTGCAGCATCAAATCTTTCATAAAATCTGCTTCTATGGATAAACTATACCTAAAATATTAATAAAAACATGAAAGATGTGGAACAAATTTTATCTGCTACAATAAAAAAGTACAGAATGTAGAACTGCAAATGATAGCCAAGATAATGATTTGGAAAAGAAAGCTTTACAGAAAATGGCTAAAGTTTTATAAATAAAAAGGGAAATAAAATGATTAACCAACATGATCTGGAAAGAGTTTTCTTATTCGATTTACAAAAAAAAACCCCAAATCCACAACTTTTTAAAATCTTGAAGAAATCTGTGCAATGCGATAAAGAAGAATTGAAGAGATATCGAATTCAATGACAATATTTGATTGAATTAAAGTTTAAGATTATTAGAAGTAAAGGGAAGAAATATAAAGTTGGTTTATTTGACCAAGGTTAAAATAAGATATCTTTTTGCAATGTTCTGGCAACCTTTAATGGACTTTTCGCTGATACTATGATTGAAAAGCTGATGTTTTATGGATTTGCTTATAGATAAGGGATACTATATGGAATGAAAATATTTAATTTAATTTAATTATTTAATCTTATGGTATAAAGAGTTATTAAAGTTGTTTATAGTTATGATGGTTAGAAGTCACTTTTGATATTTCTTTTTCTTTATTATATTCTCTCTTTTTCTTCTTTCCTTTTTTGCCTTTTTTATTTTTTCTTTCAATTCTCTTCCCTTTCTGTAAGTTCTGTTTGTATTAGTTTTTACTATTGTAATTAATTTTACTATTGTAATTAATATTCTTAAGAGAGAGATAAATATAGATATAGATATTAAAAGCAGAAGATAGAGTTAGGATAAGAAGATCCCATACAATTTGTGGGACAGGTGATTTAAGACCACCAAACTTTCCTCTATAATGATAATCATACTACCATGAAGACATTTTGTATAAAATATGTTTTCTTTGTATAGCATTATCTTAAATAGTTGGGCTTGTATTATGCTAATTTATTAATCTTTCAATATTAATAAATTTTCTTCTCTTACCTGTTTAGGTTGCTCAACTATTTGAAGATATGGCCCATCAGCTAGTAAAAAAGATAATGAAGAAAACAGAAGAATTCATACAAATATTGTATATCTGAAGACATTTTGCAAATAATGTTTTAAGAAACTGAAGACATATGTATGACTGAAATTCCTCCTGGTGGATACGTTACACAAAGAAAAATTGTAACAAAATAAAATAGTGGTACAATCATGTAAGCATAGCTATATATATTTCTTGACAATAAAAATCACATATCCTTTTCAAAGCACCTATGAAAATGTATAGCATTCTAGAAAACTATTTCTAAGCAAATAATAGCTTGCAATTATTTATTTAACTATTTATATTGTCAGTAACTTTGTACTTTGGGACAGCTGCAAGACAAAATTTGCAATTTCAGTCCAGGTTAGGTCCACAAATCAGTATACCCAAAGTAGAATAATTTCAAATCATAAATCAGTTTATTAAAAATTACAACAATAATTAATAATATAGAAAGCCAAAGGAAATAAACATCCAGTAACAAATAAGGCATAAATAATAAACAGAGGATTTTGAAAGATTTTAAATTGAATGATCCAAAAAGATATTAAAGCAAGTAGAAACCAAATATTCTAAATAACAATTCATAGCCCAAGGGAATTGCAATTAAAAATACTTCCTTTTTTAGTAAATATTTTACACAAAAGAAATCCAGACTTTCTGTAATTGCTCAGATTTTATGTAAGCTGTTTTGTTGCTAAATATTTATAGATGTTTTAAATTATTTTGATAATAATTTTATTAAAGTTTATGGAGATAAAAAACTAAAACAAACTTAAGATACAAATATACAAATAAAAAATAAAATTGTCGTTACAAAATTTAAAAAGGATAAAAATAGTAACAAAAAACTAAAAGAGATAAAGAAATGACTTCCCTCTTTACCAAGACAAGCATAAACAATTTCAGTAACTTTTCACCTTTTTTGATTTTACAACAAAATATTTCTTCTTGCCATATCTCATATCTTATCTACAAACGTTAAAACCTCCCCATTCAGTTTTATTCAGCAAAAGTCCAGAGTTACCAGAAATAACATACATAAATACTTACATATGTACGTGTGTGTGTATGTGTGTGTTTTAAACTTAACTAGATAACCCAACTTTGTATTCCTTTCTTTTCCTTTCCTTTTAACACCATAACATACCATTTGCTCTGAAAATACAACAAAATATTTCTTTGGGCTCCTTCCTCTCTCTGAGGTTGGTTGTTTACTTGCAGATGTTTCATTACTCAACTAGCTAACATCATCTGTGCAAGAAAACACTCAAGCACAGAGAGCACCAAGGATCCCACAATTCAACCCTGAGATGTAAATATTCTCTTCTATTGGCAAAATCTTTTTCCTATATCTTTTCAGTTATCTATAAACAAATCTTTAAAGCTTTATATTTTAAAATTATTTTTGAGCTTTAGAAACATAGAAAACTGACAGCATAAAAAGACCGAGTCGTCTATCAAGTCTGCCCTCTGAAGATTTTTTTTATTTCTAACTTTTTATTTATTTATTTATTTATTTTGTCAGATGGTGAACATGCGTTTATCATTCTTTTAATTTTAGGGAAACAGTTTTTAAAAATATGGTCCAAGATTCAAAATAATAACCTTTCACTGATAAAAATCTGTCAGCTCATGCAGGTAAACTGTACCAGGAAATATGACAAGATGAACGAAGTCTATTTTATTGTAAGGCTTACATTAACACAATCTTACTAGTCTGAAAGATGTAAAATTCCCACCTTCACTTTTGACTGCTTTATCCATTAGAGTAGGTTGTTCCTAAGTTTCTTTCTTTAACCACCAAGCCATGGGAGCGTTTGCCTTTCCTCTCCGATTGTTTCCTAGCCACATCTCCTCTTTTCTTTCCCCATGAATTTTGCAAATTCTGTTACAAAAACAGCGTTCTTCCCTCTGCAGTTCCTTAGAACCTATGAAACTGTCCTTCTTCCTGAAGGTTCCTCGTATAAGTACATGGACATGTTTAATACATACACTTAGGTTTTCTGGGTTTTAGCAATGGTAGATAAATTAAATAGCAACAGCAAAAGCACTTAGATGTATATAGCACTTCGTAGTGCTTTACCCTCTCTAAGTGGTTTACAGAGTCAACATATTGCCCCCAACATTCTGGCTCCTCATTTTACCAACTTTGACAGGAAGCCTGAGTCAACCTTGAGCCAGTCAGGATCGAACTCCTAGCACTAGGCAGAGTTAGCCTGCAATGCTGCATCTAACCACTGTTCCACACAGCTCACAAAGCTAAATAGCCAAGCAGCCAAAGTTCAACAACAGCCCTATCTTCCAAATCATCTTCATATGTAATAAATAGAAGAGATTAACATTCAAAGAGGAAATCAAGATGCAGTTCACACATTTTCCTATAGGAGACAATGAGTTCCCATTCCCATTTTTCAAGCAATAAAGAAGACAAGAATGAAAATCATTCATACTTCCTTCCTTGCACGGTTGTTAAGAATCACGCAGGTTTGCTCTTAAGTCACCTGTGGTGTTTTAATTTGGGGAAATAGGCCTAGCAGACTATAGCAACAAAAAAACCCTGTCATCTTTGCACAGTGGCAAAGAATAGGTTTTTTGTTTTTAGGAAGTCCCCAAATTTCCCAGGTATTTCTCCTACACACAAACAAACACACACAAACACAAGAAAGAATTGTACAGTGATGATATAAAAAGGACCAGAATGTTATTCGACAATGCCTTTCATTGTTAAATATTTCAAGATGTCCTTTCCCAACTTAGCTCAGATCCTCTGTCCTATAGAACAGTTAAAATGCATAGTTTGGGCACACATAATTTGTGTTTATGTTTTCAAAAGCCATACTGGGAGAAGCTGCCTTGTTAAAAATTCCTCATCATCAATATATCTATACCTCTCTCTCTATATATAAATATATATATATATATATAATTAATGTTATCAATCAAGAAATAATGGCTCTTACTTGTGCGAAGCGACAGATCCGTTGAAATCATGCTTGTGTTATTGTACAGCTGATTCATCCCCAAGGGGTAATGTTCCATTGCATATACCTGCATTAAGAAGGTTTACATTTTCAGTAACTCTAGTTATGCAAGCTAATTAAAAAAATCAAATACTATGCAGATAGTCCTGGACTTATGACCATAATGAAGCCCAAAATTTCCATTGCTAAGCAAGGCAGGGGTTAAGCGAGTCGTGCTCCATTTGATGACTGTTTTTACCATGGTTGTTAAGTAAATCGCTAAAGTTGTTAAGCGAATCATATGGTTGTTAAATGAATCAGAGCTTCCCCATTGACTTTGCTTGTCAGAACCTCCCTAGGATGGTTACCAATGACCATCCCAGGACTGTGGGATGCTGCAACTATAGCAAATCTAAAGTTTGTAGGGATGCTGCAGTGGTCAAAAGGATGAGAACTGGTCATAAGTCACTTTTTTCAGGGCCATTGTAACTTTGTATGGTCATTAAACAAAAGGCCGTAAGTTGAGGACTATTTGTAACTTTTTTGGTAGTTATATTTTATCTGCATAATTACTGTCTGTGCTATTTCACCATCCAGCTATTTACAGTATGTGGTCTGAATTATCCACTCTTAGCCATCTAGTATAGATAACAGTGAAAACCCCAAATATCACTGTGAATCAATCAATATGGAAGACTTCTTCTTCCTAGCGTATTCCCACAAGTGCAGGGTCTGCTTTTTGGATCATTGAGCGCCACTTTGCACGGTCAGCTGCGTCTCCAGGGCGCAGGCCCATGGCTCGCATATCTTTGTTGATGATGACTTGCCATCTCTGTTTTGGATGCATGCGAGGTCGCCAGCCATTGACTTCTACTTGGTAGACAGTCTTGCCACGGTGGAAGGTGCTGCTCTCTGGACATGTCCATACGAGCGGAGTCGGCCTTCTCTCATCTTCTTTACAACTAGTGCCACGCCAAAATGCTGTCGAGTAGTGTCATTTGTGATATGGTGAAGGAGAGAAATGCCCGATATCCAACGGAGCATTCACATTTCCATGGCATAGAGATAGCTTTCAGTCTCTCTTGTTGTCCAGCATTCAGTGCCATACAGTGCAACAGGGTGGATGGTTGTCTTGTCTTGTCTTAAATCAATATGGAAGACTGACATGTTATAATTCAGTAGTGAAACATAATTGAATTGAAGATGCAGTTCTTTTGGGGTAAATGGGCATCCTTCTAAACAAAGCAAAGGACTGAAATCTCTAGTATATTCTGCTTTCTACAAATATTTTGTTTCTTAAAAAATCATAGCTCAGACAGGGTTCAGACTCACTTTGGGTACTTTGCTTTGCAATATGCTACCTTTGCTTCTTTTCTATTTAAAATGTAATAAAAACCTAAAGTTACCTGGGTCAGGTAGACTAGTGGGCACTGTGACTAGTATCCTTAACCATATTCATTGCCTCCCTGTGGTGCAGATGATCAAACTAATTTCCAGCAATTCTGCAGTAAGTTTATGTAAGTGGATTCTATTTATTTGGAAATTTGGCCTTTCACTACTTTCAATATCATACATTACAAAGAGCTTCATCAGTGTCAAAAAGTTAAAACTCCCACTCATTAATGAACAAATGAAGAAATACCGTATCTAAATTATAGTTATGACTCAGTCAGGATACACTAACCTAAAAATGCAATACCAAATAAACTATTTATATGTCTGCTTTCAATAAGCCTATTTCACATCTTTAGTAGAATAAGTGACTATCTGGTCTCTTGTTTTACTTTCAGCTCTTTTTTAAACAGCATATTAGTTAGCTATGAAACTAACACTAGAGCAGGGGTGTAAAACCCGATTTCATTGAGGGCCACATCAGGGTTGTATTTTACCTCCGAGGGCCAAGGTGGGCATGTCCAGCTCAACATCACTTGTGTTGGGGGGCACCTGTGGTGGTCTGAGCGCTTTGCCAGCAAAAACGGGCTCCCGAGCTCCATTTTTGGCTGCAAACTCCATTTCCTGCAACCCTCTGACAGCGAAAACAGAGCTCGGGAGGGCTGCCCTCCCGAGTTCTGTTTTCGCTGGCAGAGGCACCGTTGGTCGGTCCTTTGCTGTTTCCAGGGAGGCCCTGTGGGCCAAATCTAAACACCCTGCAGGCCGGATCGCCCTCCCCCCCGGGCCTTGAGTTTGACACCCCTGCTCTAGAGTATAGATTCAGAAAAGGTCTTCTTTGAAATAAATTCACAAATAACGGGGTACGCTGATCATAAGCTTAAAAGACAAGTGATTTACAGAAATGTTAACATAATAGCATCTTAACTCCAGTTTAGCGTAACGCTTAAGGCATCAGACTAGAAATCAGTAGACTGTGTGTTCTAGTTCCGCCTCAGACACAAAGTCAACTGGATGACCTTGGGCCAACCATTTTCTCTCAGTCTTAGGTAGAAAGCAATGGCAAACTACTTCCAAATTTCTCAATGAGAAAACTGCAGGAACTTGTCCAGGCAGACTCCAGGAGTCAACGATGACTCAAAGGAACCAAAACCATCCCCCACCCCAAGATTGGTGGAAATGAAAAAAACAAAAACAAAACAAAAACCCAACCTACTGTCATTGTTCCAATGTGGTTACTTTCCAAGTGGAAAAGGCAAATAGTAGTATCAACGGAAAAGTGGTTTCAAGACATCAGGATCATAATAAAGAAAAATTCTTTCCTTCAACGCCTATGTTGGCTTCTTCCTCAAATTGCTTAATGTTACAGGAATAATGAAATAAGGGATGAAAATTTCACTTAAGGTATTCCCACTTCTTGAAAAGTTCCTGCTCAGTATAGTGATGAGATCAGTGTGTCCATCCCGATAGGTAGCAATGGGAAATTTACTTAGCTTTTAAAATATTAGAGGTACAACATGCTAAATGAATGACATGTCTGGGCATTGTTATTATTCACTTAGTATGTTGTACCTCTTATATTTTAATATATCATGGAATATTTCATGATATGTATTTCTGCCTGAATTAGGCATATTTTATTTATGTTTTGTAGAATGTACAATGCTCTGACAGCTTTCATTTGTTAAATGGGCAATATAACAATATGCTTTTAACATTTTATTATTTCCATATTACTATTATTGGGTACAGATACTCACCTGATGATCGCCCATTCCCAAGAGGTAAGAATTCTCATCTGCCATTCTGAGAGCTGAAACAATTAACCAGGTGTGAAAGAGTCAGTGCATAGTTAGCAAATTGCTTTTAGTAATTTTATTACTAAAATTATTAGCAGTAGGAGGAAACAAAATTCAGAGGAAAAACAATCCATCTATATAAGAAAGAAATTTGTCAGGTACTGCCGCATCTATAAAATCTAAGAAAATAAAGATGGCAACTGTAAATCAAAGTCTCTGCTGTTTTTGCTCATTTAAATAAAAATGACAGGTATATTCCCATCAACAAAACACACAACAATATATTTCACCTCCCAGGATGAGCTCATCTAAAATCCTGTTATCTGTAGATCTTCAAAACCTTCTTGAAGGCTAACATGGTCAGGGCCAGTGAAATTATGGGAAGCTGGAAGGTATCATTCCGCAGGACAGGCTCCACAACAGAAAAGACACAAGGGAAATATTTCAGAACTGCTTTCTGCAACCAATGAGACATTAAGATGACATCTGCACAAAGCCTGTTAAGTTTATGCTAAAATAACTCTATAACTGTTTTAGTTTTCTTTACAGAATGTGTTTGTTTCGTGAAAAAAAAATACTGAAGGGACTTCGAAAGATAATCGATGGATGCAAGGTTGCTCATAAACAGTGCTGTAGGATTACTGTAGTTGAGCAATAGTCATTCCGGTTTGGAACAAATGCATTTCACCAGTACAACATCAGAAATAGTTCTAGTCACAGCATGCCAAGGCACAATTTCTAAAAAAGTGTTTCTGCGTAAGTCTTCACTACGAGCAGTGAGACACAGCAGAGTAATGCTCTTGCATAAGCTCCAAGGATGTACAGCAGAGCAACATATTACAACAAAGGTTTCACTCATGGGATTTCCATATAAAAGTGTCTCAAGTCTCTAACTATGAGGTATGATTATATGAATCTGATGTAATTTTGGATGATACAAGAATGAGCAATATGTGGATGCAAATTAAGACAATTAGAAAAAAAATCATCAAAAAAGCAGAAGCAATCTGAATAGATTATATTCTACAAGCACCAATGCACAGGATTCTAAGTTCTAAAATGCACTTAACAAATATAGCAGCATTCTACTGGTTAAGATACGACCAGTTTTAAATATAATATTAATAATTTGTCTCTTTACTAGAAAAATATTTTGTGTAATTTAGCTAACCAGTTCTTTGAAGAATAACAAAAGAAATTAAGTATAATACAAATTTTGTCTTTTTAGAAGAATTATTGAGAATGTAAGATTAATATATTAATAATTATATTTATATCTAATACAAACAAGATATTAGTAAACAAAAAAATAACATATTTTTTATAGTCGTTCTACGTTTTGATCCTAAGTTTAATTTTAGATTCCACCCATAGTCTTAGAAGGAACAGAATAGAACGAGAGACTAAAGCACTATAGATTTCTGTGGCTAGATTCATGTATCACACTAAGCCATCATAAGGTTTAATTTTTGGCTTATTTTATGTACAGACAATGTGGAGAATGACATTTTGTTGCCAGCATTAAAAAACAATACTTGTCACGTGCACTTTATTTTTATTGTGATAGATTAACACTTGATTGATTATATGTTTGGCCCAATCAATAAAACTTGGAAATAGCAGAAGTAAAAATAATTTAAAACCACCTGCACTAATTAAGATTTCCATTACCAAAGTAATAACCCAACTTCACACAAGACAAGCTGTGTAAGAACGCTATTTTAGATGAGCAGAAACACTCTGCAGCAACTATGAACATAAGAAAAAGGAAACAGGTCATCTACATTATTTTCAAATAAAAGGGATACTCACACAACTTTATCAAAAAGTGCCTGACCACTCAACCGACTACAGCACAACCAATGTAAGCTGTGAAAAGGATAACTGTCTCAGAAACCATCAACGGATTACTATCATATGACATCGCTGTAAAACACAAAGCAACAAAAGCCCTCCAAAATATTTTAAGTCAGCCAAGAGACACAGTAACCCCAGAAGAAAAAACAGGAGTCATCTACAACATATAATATTAAGGACTGTAACAGCCAGCCACTATGTAGGACAAACAGGCAGAAGACTAGCAGATCGCATCAATGAACCAACAAGCAGTCAAACACGTAATGACAGCTTTTAAATCGCACAACACCTGGACAGACTTCACCATAGTTGCAACTGGAAGACCAAGCCAAATTCAAAAATGCTATAGAATTCATGGAAATCTGGCACTCAGACAAATCATCCATCAACAGGAAATTAGAGATAAACAACATGTACATACTATTCAAAAGAGACAATAAAAAAGCTAGAAGACCACAACACCTTCTTGTCAGCAATCAACATCCAGATAAGCAAAGATTGCAGTCAAGTTTAATATCAGACCAACAATCAAACAGTAAACAATACCCCAATCAAGGAACTACCAACTCAGACAAACACCAAATAACAGCATAATCAAAGAACCATCAAGAACACTCCCATCAATAGTGACAGACAAGACACTTGTATATAAACATACAGCAAAACCCATTCCTTTCTAGTACCGATGATGTTATCTGACTGAGTAATGAAACATTGCAAAAAAACAACCAAATTCAGACAGCACAAAGGGCCCCAAAATCCTAATTTGTTACATCTGTTTCAAGTAACCCTGAGAAAACCTGAAGATTGAGCCTAGGTGGCGCAGTGGTTAGAGTGTTGAACTGCAGGCCACTTCTGCTGATTCAATCTAGCGGTTCA
>JANHFL010001220.1:157728-169617 GCA_032468155.1 Oxyrhabdium leporinum | reverse complement strand
GGAGGCTAAAACATATGAAGAACGGTTACAGGAACTGGGCTTGGCTAGTCTAGTGAAGAGAAGGACCAGGGGAGGCAGGAGAGCAGTCTTCCAATATCTGAGGGGCTGCCACAGAGAGGAGGGGGTCAAGTTATTCTCTAAGGCACCTGTAGGCCAGACAAGGAATAATGGATGGGAACTGAACAAGGAGAGATTTAACCTGCAAATAAGGAGAAATGTTCTGATGGTGAGAACAATCAAACAGTGGAACAGCTTGCCTTCGGGCGTTGTGGGAGCTTCATCACTTCAGATTTTCAAGAAGAGATTGGACTGCCATCTGTCAGAAATGGTGTAGGGTTTCCTGATTGGGCGGGGAGGGGGGTTAGACTAGATGACCTCCAGGGTCCCTTCCAACTCTGTTAATCTGTTCAATCTTAGCTAGTAAGAAGCCTTGACTTCTTTGCTGCTCAAAATATATGTTGCAGCATTTTCTGTTGTAATCTTTTCTCCCCAGCTTTTTCCCCTCTCCTCATCCCCTCCCCATCTCTGTCCTCCACAGCCAAGCTATTATCGTTCCCAGACGTGGCCCATTAATTCCCTATACGAATTCATGCACACTCAGCTCTCCGCTCCTAATGACTTCAGAGAAGTAATGAATGTGGACCATAGACAGGGCTGCTTTTTGTGAGGCTGCCACCAGATTAATTGATGGATTGAAATATCTTCTGTACATCTCTGGTGTCTACTTTTGATGGACTCCCAAGATCTAGATTTCCCCAACACAATAAGCAAAACTTTTGGAGTGCTGGCTAAGGGTTATTCTTAAGTATAGATCGCTTTTATCATCGAAGACAGAAAGTTTGCAGTTTTTCTGAAAATACATTTATCGAATTAAGTGGGTCTTCTTTTTAGTAGACACAGTATTATAGAATCATTGAAGTGGAAAATACTTCAAAATTACCTGCGACTAATATAAACTACTTCTCCATCCTTAATACCCTACTTAAAAAGTGTCAGCAAAGAAGAGACCAATCCTTCACTTTCTGAAATAATCACAATATGTCCCCCTGATGTTTATGTTCAATTTTCCCAATGTAACTCCATCACTACGTTTTCGACTCAAGGAGCAGGAGGAAGATAATTTTATTCAGTTATTTATGTGAACGTCCTTGAAAGAGCTAAACAAGGCAGAGGAATCATTTCTAAACCTAAAAACTGAGGCTAAAACATGAAGAGCAGTTGCAGGAATTAGATATGTCTAGTTCAATGGGAAAAGGGACTAAGGGTAACAGGATAGAAGTTTTCCAATATTTGAGGGGCTGCCACAAAGAAGAGGAGGGTCAACCTATTTTCCAAAGGACCTGAAAGCAGGACAAGATGCAGGAGAGAAAAGCTGCCATTCCAGAAAACCAAGGAAGACACATAAAATAACTTCCAAGCAGTTCCTTTATAGCTCCTCACTGATAGACAGAATCTTGCCAAACTAAAGCAACTACATCATTATTTAAGATGTACTGTCAGGCGCAAAAGATCAGGTCCATATGTGAAGGTCCAATAAAAACTGATTTATTGTTAATTATGCCTATGCTCAGGAATCTTCTTAACTAACAACATCTGCTTGGAATTGGATAAGGGTCAGTGGAATTCAAGGGAAGCTGGAGTTTGCCTGTGGCTTCATAGGGATTCTAGGCTGAACTCCCTTTGAACTCAAACCTCAGTTTCTCCCAGTTGCTGGAACTGGGTATGTGTAGTTTGATGAAAAGAAGGACTGGGAGTGACATGATAGCAGTGTTCCAATATCTCAGGGGCCAACCTATTCTCCAAAGCACCCGAGGGCAGGACAAGAAGCAATGGATGGAAACTAACCAAGGAGAGAAGCAACCTAGAGCTAAGGAGAAATTTCCTGACAGTTAGAACAATTAATCAGTAGAACAACTTGCCTCCAGAAGTTGTAAATTCTCCAACACTGGGAGTTTTTAAGAAGAGATTGGACAACCATTTATCTGAAATGGTATAGGGTCTCCTGCATGAGAAGAAGGTTGGACTAGAAGACCTCCAAGATCCCTTCCAACTCTGTTATTCTATTCTATTCTATTCATTTTTTTTCTCCTATTCATACTCTGAGAACTTCTAGAAAGGAGCTATCTTGACTCTCTTCCTCCCAGTCAAGTGATCTAAATCTCACTGTTTCTTGGTTGTCTGGAATGTAGGCCCTTCTCTCCTGTGAATCCAGACTCGCTATAGAAGGAGATTGATGGTCACTTAGACAACACACTGATAGAAAGCCAAGAAGATGTTGTTACTGGTGCATCTTATGAGGACAACTGTGACAAGATGCTGAGGTGTCAATTTTCAGAGAGCCAGTTATGAAACAGACTAAGGAGAAAAAAAAAATCTATCCAGTCATTGTTTTGATGTGTTCCATGGTCAACTGTCATTATTCCTTGTTTTTAAAAACCAGAGCTCTCCAAACAACAACTTACAGTTGGGATGATATATTAGGAAGCGTAGATGTGCTCCTTCCTGCATCTTAGTAGTGATCATTATGATGTAAAAGAGAGGAAGGCAAATCCATTGCAGCACTAACAAGGCCCCAAGGCTTGTCTGCCACCCACAAGTGCCCTATAATCCATTTGTCTTGTTCTGAAACTCTGATTTCTTTATCTAAATGCAAGATTGCACCATATGCCAATAAGGTCATCTCATCTATAACTCACAGCATGGCGAGGAAATAGTGAAAGAGAATGAAGCTGGATAATTGATGTCAGAGGGAAAGAGAGCGACAAACACTTAAATTTCCATGCTGAACAAATTCTTCATTGTCACTTTATTTATGTGGCAGTTTTCCCAAATTGTGGCTAATGGCTTATAGGAAGAATAATATTGCAGCACAGCAACCCCAAGCCAAAATGTATTTGCAAATGCTAATATTTACAAATATATCCTGAAGGTGTTTTTTCCAAAGGCAACTGCACTTTGTTTTTCCTTGAAGAAATTTTGCTTCTCATCCAAGGAGCTTCTTCAGTTCTGACTGAATGGAGGAGGCTAGAAGGATTTATATTCCTTGCAGTCATCTGGTCGTTAACACTCTCTCTGAGAGTCATTGAGGCCACTTGAAGGTTTATCTGTGCCCTCAGAGTCACCTGAATAGCGCAAATAGATTATATTCCTTTCCTCCTCTATGATTCAATGAGAACTGAAGAAGTTTCTTGGATGTGAAGCAAAACATCTTCAAGGAGGAAGAAAGTCCAGTTGCCTTTTGAAAAAAAGTACTTTTGAGAGAACCATAACCTGCATGACTGAGAATATCCACAGATATTTACAAATGCATACTTTTTATTCAGCTTTGTTGAAATATCCTGTGTTAAAATAGTGGAAATATAATATTTTGATTCATGTAAAGTAGTAAAAACACTACAGCATTTTTTCTTAAATGAAAATATCCGTGAAGTTAAATTTCCCATTTAGCTTGAGAAACTAGGGAGAGTTTCTTCTAAACCTCTTGCCCCACTAAACCTCTTACCTATTATCTGACTGTCCCTTTGGCAACATAAATTTTCCACTGCAAGATATTTCCATTTCTCCATCTCCATTAAGTGATCTTCTACTTAACCAAATATGAAATTGACAGTTAGGAGTCCATCAGGAAGTATCAGGATAGATTAGGAACGCAGAGTAGCACAGTGAAGAAAGGCACAGTGAAAAAAAAGAAGAATAGAAAGTCTACATAACCATGATGTCACCCAGAATCGACTTTCATGTAGAGCAACTATTACTTTGAATATGCCTTCAGTTAAAAATATTGTAGATCAAAAAGTTACACCTGGAAGCAATTAAATTCAGACTCTGTTACAAGAGCAGCTTTACAATCAGTTATCAGAAAACTGTAATGCATTAATTACCTATCAATTAGGGGTATATGCAGAGGGCTAAAAAAAGTCTAGATGGGGGCCACAAACATGTCATCAAAGTCTGACCAAGAAGATGTCTTCAAGTAAAACCCATAGCTGCTATGAAATCCCAGGAATTGCTCTGTGATAATCTCCAAGCATTGATAAATTGAGGTTCTAATCTGTTATGGTATGTGGGAGAATGAGTGAAGGGATGCCACCAACGTCAGATAAGAGATAGCATAGCCTGCAGCTGGAAAGTGCTGGAGCATGAGATTCAGAAGACACCCTCGCTAGTTTCTCAGGCTCAAAATGTTTTTTTGGGGGGGAGAGAATTGTGCTTCCAGACTTGCAAGATTCTGTCAATGCAGCCTTACTATAAAGTAAAATTAGCTGAGTTGGTTGTGATTCCTGTGTGGTTTGCCTGGAAAGGTGGACACCTACCTTGTCTCCTACGACACCTGAGAAACTAGGGAGGGTTTCTTCTGAGCATGAACTTCACTCATTGTCTTGCTGTAGGCTATGCTGTCCCTTATCTGACCCTTCTCTTAGCAGCATCCCTTTTGCTCATTCTCCCAAGGTCTTTCTCACTTACCATTATAATATCTAATTGGTTTTATGTAGCCAAGTCTACGGAGACATCCTCAGCAAGCTGTGATGAGGTCAAAATGATGTGTTTGTTATGACATCCATTATTGTTATCTTTATTTTATCCTCTCTTAAATTTGTACAACTCAAGGCGGTGAATTTAGTGCTTCCACCTCTGTTTTTCTTATAGACACAATCCTAAGAGATGGGGTGCACATAGGTTACAGTGATTGACCTCAAATCACTCAGTCAGATTTCCTGACTGGGGGAGGACTAGAACTCACATTCTCTCAGCTTCTAGTATCATGGCACCTAATCACTATGTGAATTGTATTTCACCATGGCAGAAAGGACCCAATTTCTTTCTTTCTAGGTCAGAGTATCTGATGCAAGTTCAACTCTATCTAATCTTTTGTTTCTGAACTGAAACAACAACAATGTCAAAGGGATCAAATTCTTCAAAACAGCTAATATGGCTTTGTGGCTGACGCCCCAATTATTCAGTAATGTTGTACATACCACCCAAAGGGGCTGGGCTTACATTGTAACGCTGCACTCACCCTCTTGCTGACTTGACCTCCTCTGGGAAAGCTCATGCTGACTATTTCTGATTCATCTCTGCTGGATTCTTCAATAAGTTTAGTAAATTGGGAACTGGTGAACTTGGTCGTGCTGAAGGTTTGCTTTCATCTCTAGGCTAGGTTTTTTTTTTTTAGATGTATTTACATTCCTGGTCTTAGAATGAGAAAAGGAAAACTGTGTAAAAGAGACCTGTCTCTGCTCCTTCTGTAGAAATATCAAAAGTCCCAATAAAAGTGAATATTTGTAGCTCAGGTTTGAAATGAGGGCTCCTTGGTGCACTCTGAGCTTCATTGTTTTCTTGCAGACGTTTCATTCCCCAATTCCCCAAACTAGGTAACATCATCAGTGCTGTTGATGTTACCTAGTTTGGGTAATGAAATGTCTGCAAGAAAACAATCAAGCTCAGAGAACAACAAGGACCCCTCATATCAAAAGTCCAAACTCACTAGAGAATTCCTGGATGCCTGACACTCAGACAAATCAACCATTAACAGGCACATAGAGATAAACAACATCTACATACAAAAGAGACCACCAAAAAGTTAAAAGACCATAACACTTCCTGGCCAGCAATCAACACCCAAAGAAGCAGAGTTTAACGTCAAGATTAATACCAGGCCAACAATCAAGCAATTAAGAATATCCCCAGTCAAGGAACCACCAACACAGACAAATAATCAAACACCAAACAACAGCCCAATCGAGGGACCACCAAGAACACCCCTACCAATACTAACAGGGGAGGTCACTTGTATATAAACAGAGAACAAACCATTCTAGCACTGATGATGTTACCTAGTCAGGTAGTGAAACATCTGCAAGAAAACAATCAAGAGAACACCAAGGACCCAACAATATAATCTAAGAGCTGTGGTGGCCCAGTGGTTAGAATGCAGTACTGCAGGCTACTTCTGCTGATTGTCGGCTGCCTGCAGTTCAGCGGTTCAATTCTCACCAGCTCAAGGTTGACTCAGCCTTCCATCCTTCCAAGGTTGGTAAAATGAGGACCCAGATTGTTGGGGGCAATAGGCTGACTCTGTACACCGCTTAGAGAGGGCTGTAAAACACTGTGAAGCAGTATACAAGTCTAATGCTATTGCTATCTTGTTTACTATCCTCAGATGGATACCAAGATATTTTATCAGCCTTTTTCTTTAGCACAGTCGTTATGTTAGACATTCAGGTCATACATTCATGAACCTCTTTCTATAATGCCAGTCTTCAACATTTTGTCTAATACAGAAGCCATAGCAAGTAACACAGTATATGGTAGAATGCAGCAAGCACAAGGGACCCAAGGGATCCACAAGGAGTTCACTACAACTCCTACAACTATAACTCTGTGAGAATATTCAGCAATTTGTGAAAGTTGTTTGAACAAGAAATTCTACTGATCCATCAGTTCACACAAGGAACAATCACCAGCACTTGTAACATAGTTCAGAATTTTCTTTCTGATAACTAGGGAGGCACAAGTAGTTTCACTGGCAATGAGCTAGCACCAGAACATGTTCATTAATATATGAAAAATTCTTAACCAAATTGTTCCAAGCAACTGTGCTGCAAAATAACCCAAAGACATGCAAAAGATATGTGCAAACATCTATCACTTTTTGGGGAGGGGAGAAGAGGGGAGGTAGCAAATTTAACTCTTTGTTTACCAAGTTTTATGTCCTCCCAATATTAATCATCTCTAGTTGCTCTCCATAAAGACTTTCTTATAAGATTCCAAAATGGAGGAAATAAATTGGGAAGGTATTTGTCTGCCTGCCTACCTGTCTGAATGCCATCTCAATTACAAAGCAGCTTTAGGAAGTTTAGATAGTAGGGTTAAAAGCAAAAGCAAAATAAGAATAGAAAATAAATAATTGTACATGAGGAAGGAGAAAACCAAACCCATTTCTGTTCATAAGACCTAAAACCAATATCAGGCAGTAGGATATAAAAATTCCTGCTCCTGGGCCTGTTGAAAGACTCAGGTCTTTAAGCATTACAAATACATAGTCACTTCAGGACTCCACAGGAGGAATTCAGTTAGGACAAGCACAATTACAAAGAAGGTTCATCTTGTAGCTTCTGTGAGATGTTGCTTTACAGCTAGGACAACCAGCAAAATGTTATTGGGTGGGCAGTTTCAAGCCATAGAGGGCTTTGAGGATAACCAGCAACTTGAATTGCACCCATTGGTGGTCAATGACATTTGTAAAATAGATGAATTACATAGGCAAAATGAGAAGCACCCAAAACTACTTGCACTGCTGCATTCTGCACCATCTGTAGCTTCCAAATGGTTTTCTAAAATAATTCCACATAGAGAGCATTGCAGTAGCCAACATGAGAGATGATTAAGGCAAAGTGACATGAGAAGGGCCTCCACAATCTAGTAGAATTTGTAACTGGGCTGCAACCTCATTGATATAGCTGCCAGCTGCTTTTTGAGAAGGACCCACAAATTACACATGTTCCACCTGAGGGAGGGGGCCTCCATCAAGAATTAAAGTGACAACCCTCTAAAGATGAAAGGTCCTTGAATTCAAAGCTACTTGATCTTGTTAGGGTTGGGCCTAAGCCTATTCTTCCCCATCTCAACCCTTAGAACCTCCAGGGACAAGGATAAGCCTATCATGGCATTTTTTTCTAGAGCCTCTACATCAGGAGTGTCAAACTGGTGGCCTGCGGGTTGGATGCGTTATTGCAGGCCACGCCCACCCCAGCTCCACAAATCGGAAAAAGTCGCAAAATGTACATGACGGCAATGTGGCGCAGCGAGTTTGACACCCCTGCTCTAGATGAATTAAAACATACTGACAGAACAAAAAGATAATACCTGAAAATCTTCTCGTTACAAATTCAGCTCTGGCATCCAAAGAGTTATCCATGGTATGGAATCTTTTTATTTTATTTTTGTTATTAGATACTTTATTTTCATAATTCTTTTATTAATATTTCTATTTCACAATAAGAGATGAAATCATCAAAAATATGGGAGGAATTTGGAGAAAATTAAAGAGAATGAGAGTTTAAAATGAGAAAAATATATATTAGTTGTAATGAAAAATTTAAAATGTAACAAAAACCAAAAGATTTTCTCAGGGGAATCTTGTGTTCCTTCAATAACAAAAATTATACGTTCAGTGTTCATTTAATTTTCCAATTTATAAACATCTAATCTGTGATAAAAAGTGAATGTTTTCCATATCAAATTAATTGTGTTGTGCCTCAAGCTCCTACAGACAGACTGAAGTATTATGTGGGTTTTAAGGATGTATTGTTTTTCAGATGTAGCTTTGTTCAAAAATTGTATGATAAGGGAATAACATCTCCAATTTGCCTTCCTTAAACTTTCCTTTTCCTTTCCTCCTTTTTCTTACCTTTCAGTAAAAATGTAAGGAAAGAAGATGAGCCATTAAATTGCAGGAGATGAACCATTAAATTGCTAAGGAGACCATTTGCTCATGTGTACAAGAATTTTTCACAGAAGTACCAAGACCTCATGAAATGAGATATGCATCTTCTTTGTTGATTGCAGGATGCAGGTGATAATTTTCATGATATTGAAACATTTCTTTCTCAGCCTCTCATGGGCAAAAGGTAATAGCATCATTCATTAGAAGAATATCAGAAGGACAACACGGTAAAAAAGAAAAAAAGAAAAGAACATATAGACTTTTGAAGTGTAGAGAATGTATTCTCATATTAGATGAGGATTCAAGGGTTATTTATCTCCTGGTTCACAAATGCACTGGACCAAAAGCAAGTACCCAAGTTTGAATAATGTTTTCCCTCTCTATTAAAAAAAGCTAATGTTAATAAAATGTTAATATAATGTTAATAAAAGCTAATGTTAATCAGGCGTTCTATCAAAAAAACCTGAGCAATATCTTTCATGTGGTATTATGCTCATACTTCTGTGAAGGAACATATTTGCCTTCTATTATAAGAATACATGCCAAATTTATGGGCCCAAAATACAAGTTTTTGTCTTTTATCTGATTAATCTGTATTTATATTCTTCTGGATATTTCAAGTCACTGTTAAGTTAGGTAACACAGAAAAGGTTGTTTTCCTGGTTTAGCCGAGTTTTAGATGAGTTTACACCTGAGTTTTATCCATATCTAAGCTTACCATATCTGACTTGTGAATTTTCAGATGGCAACTACTGTAAATGGCAGCAAAGAATAACACTTGCTGCCATCTAGTGGCCAATTAGAGTTTTAGATTTTAGCTAAAAGATCTAAGTAAACTAAGAGCTCCAACTAACGGAAAAGTATAATGCTGAAGGCCTGTGGTATATATTTATTGCTCATTAATGATAGCATTTTAATGTGTGTGTGGGGAGTTACACTGTTACTTCATATTCTGTTGAACACCAACCAGCACACATCAAGTTTGGGACAGTCTATAAATACTGTGAAATAGATAAAAACATACATTATCACAACTTATAGAAATAGAGTACTTATGCCAGCAGCACTTTAAGACAGAAACAACAAACAAATGTGGGTTTGTATCAATAATCACAACATATTGTGCAAGTCAGCCATTCACTGAGTCCAAAATGAACCCATGCTTTAAGGTCTTTCTGTTAAAAATTATGATTATCCGTTCCCTTTTTTAGTTCTTCATTTCTTGATTAGGATGTTCTATCTCAGTTGTTAAAATCTCTGGTAAGAACTGATTCTTTTCATGGATCATCATTTTCTTGCAGGTGGAAATAGATTCAACCTATTCTGACTCATCCCCCCCCCCCCAAATCTGGTGTTTCATGTAATGCATATCACTTAAGAACGCCTAATCCTCAGTCAGTTTTGTGTATATGTCTAGATCTATAAAATCAGATTTGTACCTTTTGTGACAGAAGCAACAGAAGATTGTTTTTGTAATCTGAAAGCTCCAGGGATATGACACTGGTCAGAGTGCTATCACTGAGGTCATTTCAGTGACACAGACAAATAAGCCCTGGGATTTCCTAGAGCAGAATCAATATGCCATTACTTATTTTACATCAGGCTCCTCATCCAAAACAATTTTTTTGGCTGCTTCTCCTCAAACCGCGGCTAAGTAGTATTCAAAGTATGAATTAAACTCATATAGATCAAACACATCGTCAGAGGAAGGTATATTATAAGTCCAACAGTGGAAATTAAAATGACAACACTTTTTTTGCATTTGATCTATCTGGGGGCAAAAAAATAAAACTTCAAAATATCACATGCTGAGAATTGTAGTCAGCCAATATTTGGCAGATAACACTACATGAACGAACATCTCTGTGTATAGATAGATATAGACTACAGAAAGCTTTTAAACTCTCTTGCAATAAGAGGAAACAGTGAAAGATGTTATGAGTCGCACTTGTCTTCTAGGAAAGTCAAACCACCAAAGCAACATTTCTCATGAGGCTTTTAAAACTCTAGCCTTCTTACGTCTTTTTAGAAAAATAGATAACTAGATATTTCCTCTCAGTAAAGGCCACATCTTCTTATTTGGGGATGTAACCCAGGAGATTGCGGAAAAGTGAGAAAACCTGGTACAAATCAATAGAAATTTGCCATGAGAAGCAAAGAAATAGCATGAGTATTAGGAATCCAAATTTTGTAACTAGTTGGAGCCTAAAGAAAGATGATGCATACTGTAAGTAACAAGGGAGAATAGGTAGATTCTTATTTTATCATGGGATAAAATAAAAAAGTTGTCAGCGGACAACAGAGAACCGGCAAGGAAATCTGAATTGAAGCCTTCCAATGGGAGGTGAGGTGACATTAGAGATGTGAGAGGAAGTTTTAGTCACCACTATATTAATTTCCTTATAGAATATGAATCAGTGGAACAGCTTGCCTTCAGAAGTTGTGGATGCTTCAACACTGGAGATTTTTAAGAAGAGATTGGATAACCATTTGCCTGAAATGGTATAGTAACTCCTGCTTGAGCAGGAGATTGGACTAGAAGACCTCCAAGGTCCCTTCCAACTCAGTTATTCGGTTAGTTTGGGAGAAAATATATAAATGGTTTTTAATTGAGAAATGCAGGCCGAGAAGATGAAACAAAAACTTGGGGTTTTGTTTGAAGCAGCATGCCAGGAGAAAGAAAAGGTAATCACTGACTTAGAAAAGCCTAGGCCCTAGGGAAATAAAAGTGTAAAACAAAAAGATTACTCAAAAGTTAAGAAAAAAAGAGACAAAGCCTTGAAGGGACAGAAACAATTCTCATGAATCAGGCAGTTTTAAAAAATGAAAGGGAATCCAATTAGGAAAATGAATAAGTTATTCATAAATAAGAAGTAAAGGGAGAAAGTCTGATCTCTGGTTTGTGTCCCCCTGCTTCCAGGGAGATGAAACAATAAGCAAACTCCATCCATGAATGGAATCAACTCAGTAAGCCAGCTCAAGTGAGGACAGAGTCATTGAGCATGAAGCGCATGCTTGATTTCTGATAGCTGGGTCAGCAGATTGGAAAAAAATAAGGAACAGCTACCCTGGATTAAAACTGGGGTCAGTGACAAGGAAGTGTGAGAGGAACTGAACCAAGGCCCAGAAGAAAAAGGGGGAGTTGTCACTGTAGGTATCCACAAAGGGCAATTCCCTGTTACAACATGCAGTTCAAATTCACAAGATTAAGTCAGCTCATTGAGGCAAGAGATCTTTGTCTGGACCTCCTACGGAGCCACTTTAGTCAGAGCAGGTATCCCTGGGTTCAGATGGGGAAAATAGATCAACCTGGAACAAGGAACTTTAAAGTCATCCAGAGTTACCTTACAGGTTCAGAGGGTATGGACAGCAGAAAGAAAGAAAGAAAGAAAGAAAGAAAGAAAGAAAGAAAGAAAGAAAGAAAGAAAGAAAGAAAGAAAGAA
>JANHFL010001220.1:146926-157628 GCA_032468155.1 Oxyrhabdium leporinum | reverse complement strand
AGAAAGAAAGAAAGAAAGAAAGAAAGAAAGAAAGAAAGAAAGAAAGAAAGAAAGAAAGAAAGAAAGAAAGAGGAAAAAGCAGGAAAACATAGGCTATGGATTTTGGCCCTCCTGAAGTTGCCGAGCTATAGCTGCCTGAAGACCCAGCCAGCACAGCCCCAATAATGAGGAATGCCGATGGTCATTTTGATATTCAGCAGTATTCAAGGAAGAGACCTCATGGCCTTTACCACTTAGCAATTTAGTTAGTAGATAGCTATTTTATCTTATAGCCTGACGGGCTGCCCTGAGGAGCCGACAAAAGAAGCAGGTTTTCCATTAGGGCTCACCAGATGCTATTTTAACTCCTGTCTTCCTTCTGAAAGGCAAGTATGAGGAAAATGATAGAAAGCTGGCAACTGAAGCTGTCCCTACATCCCGTAACTTGAAAGGCTACTTTCAAAATATTATGAATTTCCAAATGTCATAATTATAGTATGGCAGCTCAAGCTTGTCTCCACTCCACAATTTTCCCTTTGTTTTCTCTTTAATATCTTTAACACGCCATAATTATTTCTTCAGCGCAGATCAATTATTTCAGAATAGAGAAACAAATTGCCATCATTAACTCCATTTTTTTTCCTTCTCTTTTCATCGATCTGTTTTGTGTTTTTTTTCATTTCTTCAGACAGAAAAAGGGCTCCCATTTAAGGGTCCATTGCAGTTCTTGTCTTGGCGTCTGAACATACAGCCATGTGTAAATTGCCTGTCATTTTGGGGTGGGGGGAGGCTTTCACCTCTTCAGTTCCTCCCTTGTCATTAACACTCTTTATCTTCCTCAGATTGAAATCAGCTTTTGGAATTGCAGAATCAATCTGCAGGGCCAGATTGAAATTGGGTGTGACATGATAGCCTATGTCTCCCTTGGCTTCACCCAATGAAATGTTTCTTGCAAATTAAATACTCAGATTGTTCATAGGAATATTACTGCCTTCCTGACAGATGCTGTTGCTCCCACATTAGATATAGGTTAAAGCTATTTAAACCATCACTAATCAGAAATTAATTATTCCAGTTATTAACTGACTTGGTGAAGGGGATGGGAGAAATCACATTCTACCTAACTTTCAAACCTAGTGGAATGGATTAAAGAATAATTAAGCTACTTAGAGTTTTCTCAACCCCTTCCAGCTGCTTGTGTGGATTGTGTGAAAGGTTGCTGCTTGAATATTACAAAATAGGCAACTTCTCTGTTCCTGAGAGGATATACTTTGTCTAGCAGTCAAGACAAGGCAAAGCTAGCAATGATTTTGAAGAGGTGAAATATGAGCTGAATTGCTCTTTTTCTCCTTTGGGTGCATAGTAAATGAAAATTGGGAATACCATTGACACATGAATTCTCTAACCTTTTACAAATGACCTACTTAATTAACTGGGAGGAAGATGTAGCCCCAAATGGTCTCAGGCTAGCTGAGGCTAGAGTAATTTCCCTCCCTCTTGCAAATGATTTAGCCCAGGGTTTGTTGATTCTCTTAATTCATGAGCTTACATCCTAGAGAGGCTTTGCAAAAAATGGTGCCTCTCTGGGAACTCTAATCTTATCACCTCTGTAGGTTCCTACCCTTCTCCCTTTATTGCCCCATATAACTGGCCAACTCAAGAAACAAGATCTACGAAAAGTGAATCTGTGGTTTCTGGATTTGAGGATTTAAAAGGACCAAAAAGGATGGAGTGAAAGAATAAGAATAATTACTTGATAGAAAGAAGGGCAGAGGGCAGAAATATATTTTTCTTTTCATTTCATTCCTTTTTTATTCCTTTTCTTTTTCTAACTTTCTACCTTTTTGTTTTGTATTCTTTTACTGAACTGAAAAATTCTAGTAAAATGCATTTTTAAGAAAGAAACAAGACTGTCTATGGAGATTCTCAGTCATCCAGATCATGGTTGTCCCAAAGGTGCTTTTTTTTTCAAGAGGCAACCAGAGTTTCTGATTTTTCTTTGAAGATGTTTCACTTCTCAACCAAGAAGCTTCTTCAGCTCTGTCTTCAGTCAGAGCTTCTTGGATGAGAAGCGAAACGTCTTCAAAGAAAAACCGGAAAGACCAGTTGCCTCTTGAAAAAAAGCACCTTTGCGACAAAGAAACAAGAACCACACAGATTTCAGGCAGGCATATTTAAAGCTAGTCAGGGTAAAAACACAGTTTTGAAACTGTGAAAGTAGGATCCCAGATATACTTCTGGCAAGCCAGCTAAGACAGAGTCCTTTTGAAATGTTTCCTTCCCTCTGACTCACCTCTTGATTGTGCTGCCTTTTCACACTCAGTGAATTCCTCCTCTGCCTAATTCCCATGTGAGTTAAAAGGGGGCAAAAAGAAGTGGGATGGATAAGACCCTCTCCAGTCTCCCCATTGTGATGCCAACCCCAACAGCAACACTGAATTTTTCTTTCCTCCAGAAGGGGTAGACATTAAAAAGGCAGGAAGCAAGAGAAAAGTGACTGTGCCTTTTGTGGCATCTGGGGAAAATAAAAAACACGCTGCAAGAACAAAAAGAAAAGTCCATTCCTCTGTGCATGGGCAGGAGGGGGTCATGGGGAGAATGGTTAGGTCATTTGTGTTGTTGGAACATACCCCGAGTGTCCCATTATTACACTCCTCCTGGGTGAGGTGAATCATGTCTTCCAATATTACAATATAATTCCCAATTAAGGGTTTCTTAATTGTCCGGCATAGGAGAGATGAGCAATGTAGCTATCACTGAAGATTCTTATCAAGATAGTAGGAATTCTAAAGGGGCTCACTAAATGTCATCCTGGGAATCCCTCCATCCTGGGAATCCAGACTACATTCCACTACAGTCTGCAGTCCTTAGCAAAGAATAGGTTTCTCAAATCTGATATACTGCAGATATATTGAGTTACAGTTTCCATCTTCTCCAGATCTCATTACTGCATGATTCAGATCAGAAGGCAATTTCACTGAGAAAGATAGTTATCTTCATTGTCATTGGCCTAAACAACCTTAATCATATCTGAGTGTTTGGCTGAATTTGTGTGGATTCATGCTGTAAGAGAGAAATGAAAACCTCTAAATGTTGCCAAGATTCCAAGATTTAGTAATACAACTAGAAGAAAATCCTCTTCTAACTTAACCAATGAACGTGAGGCTTGAATTCAGAGACTATCGAAATGATGGCAGCTACAGTCACCTCCTCTACATTTCTCTGTCCAACCACTGTCATAGTAACTTTATGGGGACAAATATGATAAGGTGCCAACACTCCTACTTAGTTGCAATTGCTCCCACCCTCATTTTTTTTAAAAAAGCCATCACTGTAATAACAAGCAGGATAGAGAACAGTTTGTCAGAGTGTATACTTTATATAGTTATATTTCAATAATATGTTTACCCACCACTGCGGGAAAGAATTGCTAGCTTTTTTCTAAGTTATTTACTATGATAAGCTACAAACTGTGGTTATTAGTGCTTCCCCATCCACCCTCTGTTCTTTGTAATTACCTGGCATTATTGTGTTGTTCTTTTTTTCCCCCAACAGTCATAATAAGGGACAAAAGTTTTCTGTTCCATAGATTCTCCTGGAAATGCATAAGTCCAGACTGGACCCAAGAGAAAACAGACTCCCTAGTTCTGAATCTCATAATGATGTGCACTATCATTACTTCTCTGAATCAAGAAAGAAATTTGGGGACTTCTTCTATCAGAAAACAAATGATTCTAGTCTTACTCATGACACCTAGACTGAAGGAATTATAATTAAACTACAATTTAGAAAGAGTAATCTGATTAAATTAATCAAACTTCCTCTCCTTTGAATCTCCTTGTTTGGATTTGTTTAAAAGCAGATGGAAGAATTTTACTTTTTTTTTCTTAGGGACATAAGAACATAAGGGAGAGGAGAATGCACAAAGCAGGCACTTGATGTGCCTAAGGCTTATCACTCGCTTCTATTCAAGCTTTTTCCAACACACCTAAAAGAGAGGCATGGTTCCTGGGAATATTTATTTTAAATTTCTAGCACTTTCCATTACTCAAGATTACTATTCAAGCTTTTTTTAAGAGGAGAAGCTCCAGGCATCAGTTTTGTAGTGGATAGGCAGAATTGCTGCTGCTTTAGGAGTATTCGCAGCTCAGTAGGAAGAAAGTGCCCTGCCTTTCAAAAAGAGTGCTAATCAATAGGTTGTTTGTGTATTGATCTGCTTCTAGAATAGGAGAAGTGGTGCAGAGGATAAAATCTTTAATGGTGCATTGTATCCTAGATTAACAAATTAAGAGCTGAGTTCCTGTTGAAGATCCACACTTCTATCTCCCACAGATTTCAAGTCAGAGCCAGGGAAGGACTTGACACCCATCCAAAGAAGCCAGTTGCATCTATGCAACCTTCCAACACCCATTTATGGCACCATAAGGTTACATCATTGTAATTTGGGATGCAATTTCACCCTGTGTGGGGTGAATTT
Organism: Oxyrhabdium leporinum; assembly: GCA_032468155.1. Lineage (NCBI taxonomy): Eukaryota > Metazoa > Chordata > Lepidosauria > Squamata > Cyclocoridae > Oxyrhabdium > Oxyrhabdium leporinum. The sequence goes on along the minus strand of JANHFL010001220.1, from coordinate 153,172 downwards.
TCAGGGGGTGAATGGGAGCCATTTGATTCTGAAAACTCCATCACTCTCTAAAATCTAAATACAGATTGAAATGCTCAGTCATCCCCTTCTGGCACAATTGCAGCAATGCTGGAGGGTCTTTGTGACCTTGTGGGAAGCTGAGCAGTAGCCTCTTATCCCCTAACTATTGCTCCCCCCTCACTACATCAAGAAATTATGTCATGGAGGTGATAGGAAAAGACTTTTATAAACATCACTTGGGAGATGATGGGTTGGGCATTGTATGTTCCTGCTTCTACATTGAAAAGGGTATGCCCTCACAACCACCCTGCTTAATAAAGTAATATTTGACATAGGTTCCAGCCATAAGGTCATGTATGCAAATGTCATGTGCATAGTTCGTATATTCCTTCTGCCTCGAAGATGCAGGGAATAAGTATACTGCAAAGTCTGTCTTCACAGACCCTTTAGGTAAACCTTTTGACTCCAAAGTGACTCAAGGTGCAGGAAAGTTGAGGGTCATCTGCTCACTTCCAAGCTAAAGACAACCGGGTCAGGGTATTAAGTGGGTCTCTCCCAACTGTTGCCTGTAACTTTTGACTCTCTTAAAATCATAAATCTCCTTACTTCTATTTCATCATGAAATAGAGACATTAAAGCAGGGAATGAAATCAATTTGAAACATGCTCGTCAGAACTACCCACAAGGCTAGGACTGTCAGAATAAAAACGTTAGAAGAGCAGTGGGTTGTTTCTCTTGTGGACCACACATTCTGCAGAATTGCTTTAGGAGAACGTCATCAGCAACTTAAGGGTGGGCAGCAGAGCTTCCCAGATGCATTCAGCTCGTCTTATTGAAATTCTTTCAGAACCCTACAGATGCCTCCAGTGTTCTTTGCCATTCACTATGTATCATTAAGTTACGCTTGCACAAGCAATAATGAAGGGATCTGCTTTTACCTTTAAGCCAAATTCAAAATGTGGAGAAAAGCAGAATCGTGTAGATAAGTGTTTCTCAACCTCAGCAGCTTTCAATGCGTGGACTTCAATTGCCAGAATTCTCCAGCCAGCACAGATGGCTGGGGAATTCTGGGAGTTGCAGTCCATGCATCTTAAAGTAGCTGAGATTGAGAAATACTGATCTGTTCTAGAGCAAATTCTCCCTTTCTAGACTCAGTTATGGAAGTAGTAGGGGGAAAGGGATTTGAGAGAATCTCAGTAGTAGTATGCAGAAGAATATATGTCATACAGAACAGAATAACAGAGTAGGAACAGACCTTGGAGGTCTTCTAGTCCAACCCCCTGCTCAAGCAGGAGACCCTAAACTATTGTGGTACATACATACATACATACATGCATACATACATACATACATACATACATACATACATACATGTTTATATCCCCCTGTATTATATGTAGAAATAACTCAAGGCAGCAAACATACCTAATAGAGATCCAAACTTGCTTCCTCTGGCCCAGCAAATGGAGTCATGAAATGGAGTATGCCTTGGAGAAGGTGTGCTCAATGCTTTCTGCCTTCCAGGCCCCTGGACTCAACCCCAATGCCATCAGATCCATGGTGACCCCAGGCTCAAGCTCTTTCTGCTCAGCATTGGCATTGGTAATGAAATTCAGTCACAGATCTCGTTCTTTGGATCCCAGCAATGGGATCAGGTTTCGTCCTAACAAGACCAAAGTGCTGTAGAATCTTTGTAGGCCACCTAGATCAAGACAGTTTCCATCCTGGGTTCTGGAGAAGGATGTACTACCCCAGACAAACCCTATGTATGATTTGGAAGTCCTCTTGGAGTCATAGCTCCTGCTTAAAGAGAGGTAGCAGCTTTGACTCAGAGGACGTTAAAAAAAAACCACATATGCACAATCTTGTATGTTGATTGTGCCTATTCCAGAACTGAGAGGCCTTGTTCATGGCCACTCATGCATTGGTCATTCTCAGTAAACTTCTAAGCCAGGGGTGTCAAACTCACACCATCATATCGGGACATTTTTCCTCTACACTAAACCGGGCGTGGGTGTAGCCAGTGCATGATGCATCCAGCCGTGGGCCGGGAGTTTGACAGCCCTGTTCTAAGCGGTCTTCAAGGTACTGGTTGTTAGCTATAAAATCTGACATAGGATAGGGCCCTGTTATTTGCAGGATCACCTATCTTCAATTATTTCTAACATCCAGAAACATCTAACAGGATGGGTATATTCCTGATCCCCTCACTTTAGAAACTTCAGATTCTGTCATTTAAGCAGTGTCATCTGATCCAGACCCAGAAGAAGTGCCTTATCTATCACCATCACTGTCCCATGGAACAGGATTCCCTCTCACCCACCCAAGATGGTCCTGCCATTGGCCCAGCCCAAAGTTGGGTGGTTTGTTTCACCAGGTGCAAGTTAGCTCAAATGATCACACAAAGACAGGACATTTCAAATGCTTTATTTCTGTGCAGAGCGGAAAAAAATTAACTCTGCAGAAACAAATTTAACTGTGAGAAGAAATAAATTTGCATTTAGCTAGCATCTCAAAGCAAACATACCACGTCTACTCACAACAGGTATTATGCCATTCATATATTACATGCTTGTCTTTGCTGTTTTTGTTGTTTTTAATGGCTTGGAATTGCCTCTGGCACAATATGCTTTATTATATTTTAACATCTGATTATTACTGCTTTGTTTAATCTTGTATGATACCCTAAATTGTATGTCAGTTTGGTGGCTATAAAAAGAACTTTATAATACATACATACATACATACACATACACACCATCTTTATTTTTATAAATAACTCAAGGTGGCAAACATACCTAATATTCCTTCCTCCTCCTATTTTCCTCACAACAACAACCTTGCCAGGTGGATTGGGCTGAGAGAGGGAGTGGAAAATAAATTCCTTTATTCTTCTGGGCAAGCATCATATACATTCATGCCCAGATCAAAATGTACTTGAATCCATATACCGCTTCGATTTTCTCATGCCCTTCTGTAGGTATCACTTACAACCTGGATGATCAGATCACCCAAAATACATATTAATCAGAAGCTACTGGCATCCACACATATCCCAGAAAACCCCTTTGGGGTAAACCTGCTTTATCTTCAGGAGGCTAGCAGAAGAGTAAAAGTCAGATCTTGCTGCGGAGTCCTGAGAAATCGCCCTATAACTATAATCAAAGTTTAATGTTTTGAATTATTTTAGATTGTTATGAGAGGTTTTTGTTATTAAAGTGTATTAATATTTCTAATTCCACTCTGCTGTATTTTTTAATAAATATATTGATCTGGAACTTGAAATTGATTTAAATGTTTTACCTGGCTTAGGAAAGGCTCTTCTGCAACATTAGACTGCTGGGGGTGGAAATATATTGTTCTAAAAAGGAAATGTCTGAGAAAGGAACCTCATCTTCTCTAGAAGGCCTATATGTTTCTCATGTTCTGAGGCTGAAGCTAGTAATAGCTGCAAATTACTTGAGCAATGGTAGCCACTGACAACATATAGCAAAGGAGGGCAACTCCCAACAACCCTTCTTCTACAGACGGAAGTCTGTGAACCAAATGGGCAGAGTATCTTTTCTACACTCTTCCTGTTCTGTAGACATATCTGAGTTCACAAAAGGGACACCTAGAAATTCTATGCATTGCTGCTACCACAACATGACAAAGCCTAATAGGCTTAACTTAGGTGGATCGCACTATTTCATTTCATAATGAATTTTCTATTCCCAAGGTAATCATCTGAAAATGAAATACCAGAGCAAGCTTTCCTAAAATATATTAATACTTTGATTGAAGGCAAAAGGAAAAGGGGACGACAGAAGATGAGATGGTTAGATAGCATCATTGATGTAGCGGGCATGAGTTTGGGCTGACTCAGTGGAGTATGGGGGGCCTGGCATGCTATGGTCCATGTGGTCATGAAGAATCGGATACGACTTATAGTATCTTAGTATCAATAACTAGTACTTTGTGTAATACCTTAATACTAAGAACAAATGATAAATTACATTATGGGTTCTCATGGTACCAGAAACTTTTAAAAGAGATTTAGTTCTGGGAATTAAGAAACAGATTGCTTCTTAAGAGGCTTCATTTAAATATAAAAAATAATAGCATTAAACATGACTACATAACATTAAACGTGTCTATCATAAACTTTGAGACATTTTTAGAATATCATATATGCTATGTATTTGTAGCAAAAGGTAGGTATTAGAATTTTTCATTAACATCTCATGTTATTTCTAGAATTAAAAATATTCTGGTTTGAAATGATAGATATGTGTCTACCTATCTATCGAATCTGATTCTTTGCTGCCATGTAAAAATTGTTTAGGTTTCTACTCACCTGGTAGCTGTACAGTAGACATTTTTCTATAAACAAGTGGAATACTCTAGAGAAAACTGGATTAATATAAAAAACAAAATGCAGACTGGATCAGAAAAGGAGTTCTCTGGGGTTTCTGCATCATTGCATAACCCAAGGCAAATCATCGTGTTTTCAATATTACACAGTTTAATGCATTGTCAAGTAGCAGGAATGAAAGGTAGGAAATGAAATATCAATATTCATTTGGATGGAAAGAAGAGATGTCCAACTTTATAAAGATCAGCTCAGATACTATTAGTTTAGACGAATGTGCTAAAAAGGTATACATCCAGGGGTGGGCTTCAAAAAATTTAGCAATTTCTCTGCCCATTTGCTGGATGGGTGTGGCCATGGTGGATATGGCCTAGTCAGCCTCCTGCACCACAGTGGCGGGGCTGTTTTTGCCCTCCCCGGGCTCCGGAGGCTTTCCTCGAGCCTCCGGGAGGGTGAAAACAGTCTCCCCGAACTCCAGAGGCCCTCTGGAGGCCAGAAACTGGCCCATTCTGGGTGGCCTGTTTTTCACCCTCCCTGAGCCTCGTTTTTCACCCTACCTGAGCCGCCTCACGGGCCCTGTACTTACCTGGGATCTAAAACAGGCCATGTGGCGACTCTTGAGAGGGGAGGGGTGGGCGGGGCCAGCCAGGAGTGGGATTTAGGGGTTCACCAAACTGCTCAGAATCTTAGCTATGGGTTCACCCAAACCTGTGCGGACCTGTAGCAGCCCACCACTGTATACATTCGAATGATGGTGGAATAGCTGGCTCAAAATGTTGCTAAACTACAATTCCCAGGATCCCTGATTTTGGTCATGCTGCCTGTAGCTGTTGGTAGTTTTAATTTAATAACATCTGGAGGGCCCCAAGTTTTTCACATATGACCTAGGAGAAACTACGCAAATGGTATGTCACAGATTGCATGTATCTATGCACATATCCTTGAGTAGAAGCAGAAGAGAATGTCAAGTGTCTTCATGCTCAATAATTAAAGCAATGAAAGTAAATTTTAGCCCTGAGTTGAAAAAAATATGTCTTGTTTTTTTCTAATAATCAAGAGGATAATAAGGACTGGGATTCTAGGTAAGATCCTTTGCACAGTTTGGGAGCAATGCAAGAGAAAATGGATTCAGTACTAATGGACCTCTGCAAATGCATTTAGAAACGTGTCTCCTGCAGATGTTAGCACTGAGATCTTAATAATGAAGTTCATCATGAGATAGGACTGACTTTCAAAGAGATCACCTAAGTTGTTTAAGGCCTTGAAATTTAAAATCAGTTGCTACTTGAACCCAGTAAGCATTGATAAGCAATGTGTTGGATTTCCAACACATCCTCTACACTGTGTATCAGTTACCAGCCTAGTTGCTACAGTCAACAGACATGTTCAAGCATTGAAAATTATGTTGCAGTCATAAATAACTGTTGATGGATCACATTGACAAAAGAAAGCTTGTAACTGATACGTTAAGCACTTGCACAAATGCACTGCATACTTCTACCTCAAAACTTAAAGACAAGATCAACAGGGATTCCTGATCTGTGAAATGGAATTTTCAGATGACATGTAATCCTTTTCAGAACATGTTGTCTCCAAACTGCAGAGCAGATTTCCTGCTGACTGACAAATATCTCTATAAGTGTTGTCTCTATTTCTGAAATCCATAATGCCCTCCCTGACAACAGTTTTCTCCCATGGACAAAATCATTATTTGAATGTATTAGCTGCCCAATTCTAATGGACTAACCAGGTGAAATTACCCACCTTTCCCTAGGTGGGCCTCAACAGGCTACTTTTCATTTTTTTTCTCCTTCCTCTTCCTCTTTTCTTCTTCCCCTTCCCCTTCCCCTTCTCCTCCTCCTCCTCCTCCTCCTCCTCCTCCTCCTCCTCCTCCT
>JANHFL010001220.1:123154-134973 GCA_032468155.1 Oxyrhabdium leporinum | reverse complement strand
GGGGCTGGTTTTCTGCACTGAATAGAATGAAAAAAAAGTTCTGATTGATTGATTATCGTACCCTCCTCCACTTCTTCCTCTTCCTCCTCTTTTACCACTTAGAGTGTCGAGTGACATGCTGACTGTCAACAATGTCCCTTAAGAAAATAATTTCCAGACTGAGCTATTTTGGCCATGGCATACAAAGCAATTTGTTTCAACTCCAAGTTAACATGCTCTCCTATCAGACTGTTCCCTTAATGTTGTGTCCTCCCATTTTATGTTCCAGGAAAGCAACAGCCAACTTCTGTCCTTCCAGTGGGCAGGTCTTACAGGACATACATATTTCGTAAGTATGTAGAGATAGTCCTCAACCTACAACCACAATTGAACCCAACATTTCTGTTGTTAATTGAGACATTTGTTAAGTGAGTTTTACCCCATTTTATCACCTTTCTTGTCACAGTTGTTAAGTGAATCACTGCAATTGATAAATTAAGTTGTTAAGTGAAACTGGCTTATCCATTGACTTTGCTTATCAGAAGTTCGCAAAAGATGATCACATGACCCAGGGACACTGCAGTGGTCATAAATATCAACCAATTGCAAAGCATCTGAATTTTGATCATAAGGATTCTGCAAAGGTCATAACTGTGAAAAATGGTCATATGTCACATTTTTCAGTGTCGTAACTTTGAATGGTCATTAAATGAACTGTTGTAAGTCATGGACTACCTGTACATTTGTTCACACACCTATGCAAAATTAAGTTAAAAGTATATGCACAAGGCACAAAAATGCATGTATACAATAATTAGATTTTTTTTAATCTCTCCTTTTCAGCCATTCTTATGATCTCTAATATATTTTAGAGCTAATTTTAATAATATTATAATCACTATTTGCCTACCATATGGAACAGTACTGGTTCAAACCTCAGAATACTTTCTAAATTACCGTAGTATTTTTCTTTTCCTGGCTCCCTTGTTTTCCACTCTTTGGGCTATTGGCAAGAGGGTGAGTAAGTTCAGTGGTGCATCATTTCATCATTTCTCAAATCACTTGAGGTAAAAAGGGAAAAATTCTTTTACTTCAAATGACTGGAGAAGTGATGAAATGATATATCGTTGAAGTTAATGAAAAAACCAAACCAGTGGAAATAGGGAAAGAGAAATAGTAATTAAGAAAGAGTTTGTCACTGAACTGCAAAGAAGTGGGGAACTAATATGTTTATAATCCAGCTTTGGTGCACAAAGGATCTTTGCTGCTTTGGCTGTATTACAATATTTCATGGCATAGATAGGTAAGGGAAGAAAGGAGGTGGAAGAGAGCCTGCCAAGTAGAAAATATAGTGAGAGTGTAAAAGAAAAGTAGGTGAAGAAGCTGACTTGAAGGAAGTGATGGAGATGGAAAATTGAGACAGAACGGGTCCCAAAGGTGCTTTCTTTTAGGAGGCAACTGGACTTCCTTGTTTTTTTTTTCCTTTTGAAGACATTTCACATCTCATTCAAGAAGCTTTACTCAGAGCTGAAGAAGCTTCTTGGATGAGAAGCAAAACATCTTCAAAAAAAACAAGAAAATCCAGTTGCCTCCTGAAAAAGCACCTTTGGGACAACCATGACATAGATGACTGAGAATCTCTACAGACTTTTAATGAGACAGAAGGGGGTTAATTGAGGAGAGGCCTTTGAAGACATAAACAGTACTTAAAGGGAGGATGGCTTTATGCTAATAATAGAGTGGCCCTTGGCACAGTGACAATAACAAGGAAATACACCACCCCAAAAAGAAGACACTGGTTTTTATGTAGATTGACATGCATTCTTCTGGAATCAAATAATTGCAATTTAGAGAAAAATATTATTTGATTATTGTAAGGAAGATAGTGATTGGCTGAGCCCACTGGCTTAGACTGATTTTCATTATGCTGATTGTAGATAGACAAGTTCAAAAGACTTCTGCTGACTTTTTTCCTTATCTTTCAACCAGGCTAGATCTGAACTGCACTTTGGATAGAGGATGTTTTCAAAAAAAGGACATTCTCAATAAATGTATGTGCATGGATATGCTAAAAATTATTACTAGCCCTTTCCAAATAGGGTTTGGAAAACAGAAAACCTAGAAAAGAAAAGAATGCACCACAGACATTGTCAGGCTTCACTCCACAGGCAAAAATGAATCATTTAGGCAAGCTCACAGAGGATCGAAGAACTTCTGAGGAGAAATATTGATTGAAGAAAGCAGGAAGGCATAACCAAGAATAAGCTCCGTGTAAAGAAATAGGACTCAATTTTTTTCCATATCTTCCTCCTTCCTGCTTTACTTAATGAACAATTTGGTCCTCACTCTTGAGAGACTGGCAGGTTGGTTTTCATCTGTCATCTTGGCAACCATCTGACTAAGTCTCACAGATACGGAGAAGAGAAACTAAAAGGATGCCAAGAATGTGGCCATTGTTCCAGACTGGACCTACAGATATGTTAGATTCAGTGGTGGGGTTCAGCTGGTTCGCACAAGTTCAGGCAAACTGGTTGTTAAATTACCCACCCACCCTGCTATCAAAGTGGATCCTGGGTGCTGTGCTGCAATGGAGAAACAGGAAATGGAGCAGCCAGCGCAAGGGAAGGAGAAGGCTGCTTTCCCTCTTTCTTCTCCCTGCTCCTCCTTCCTCCCTTGTGCTAGCCGCTCCATTGCCTGTTTCTCCATTGCAGCGCAGCACCCAGGATCCACTTTGATAGCGGGGGTGGGGGGTGTAATTTAACAACTGGTTCACCCAGGGTCAGGTTGACCATCGAGGAATGGCCACATGTGCAGCAGAGCTGGAGGATGGGGATAGGTCATGCCTCCCACGGCAGTCAACCTGACCCTGGGTGAACCAGTTATTAAATTATTTTAATCCTACCACTGGTTAGATTACAGTTCTCATCTTGGGCAGCCAGCAGGGCCAAAGGTGAAGGTTAAAATCCAAAGAATATATATCAGGTTGGAAAATGCTGGACTAATGTTTAATGTATATGGAAGAAAGAGAACTAAAGGCAGTAGATCATGGAATTTTTACAGCTGCTATGGGTCTAGAGCAGACCCCTGGAGGGCTGCGATGTCATCATAGAAGGTCCATAAAAGCTTGAAGAAATGTTATGGTTTAAATCTTGAGTCTTGGAAGTCTTTGGCCACAAAAGGTATTTAAAAGGGGCTCCGGGGTGAAGAAAACATTGAGAATCATTGGTCTCTTAGAGCCCTGATAGACAACACCAGGCTCCAGCACCCCTAAACCTTGGATGACAAAGAGATCCCTGAGGGCTCCTCAAAAAGTTGCTGCCTGAGCTGAAATTGTGACATGAAAGAAGGAAATTATTAAAAAGTAGGTAAATAGTCATACCATAAACTAAGGACATTATTAAATAGGAAAATAATCACACCATACATTAATTCATTTTAAACTTGTTCCTATTTAAGTAAAGACAAACTCTGCGTCCTGGCTTTGCCCATTACTTAATTTTATCCCTGCTTACATTTTAGAATCCAGTTCATGGCATAAGACTTACAGATTCCAGGTAGTCCTTGACCCACCATGACAATTGAGCCCCAAATTTTCATTGCTAAGTCTGCTGTTAAGTGAGTTTTGCTCCACTTTACAACCCTTTTTTGCCAAGGTTGTTAAGGAAATCACTACAGTTGTTAATCATGCAATCATTAAGCAAATTCGGCTTCTTCCATTGTCATTGTTTGTCAATAGGATGCTGGAAAAGTTAAAAACAGTGATCTGATGACACCGGGAATATTCACGGTAGTTGGCAAGTGCCTGAATTTTGATCATGTGAATGTGGGGATGCTGCAACGGTTGTAAGTGTGAAAATTAGTCATAAGTCACTTTTTTTTAGTTCAGTTGTAACTTCAAATGGTCACTAAATGAATTATTGTAAGTCATGGACTTCCTGTAGCGCCTAACAAAGAATCTCTGCCTGTATTTTTCTCTTCCAGGTTCCAGGTTTAGCTCTTCCATTAAAAAAATACCTGATGGATGAGCTAAATATTGCTCACTAGTCTACATCCAGTTGCCAAATGTTTTGGTGATTGTAGGCTTCCTAATGTGTGTGTGTGTGTGTGTGTCCTGCCTTTATAATTTTTACAAATAACACAAGGCAGCCAACATATCCAACACACATCCTTCCACCCATTTTTCCCACAATAACAACCTTGCGGGGTGAGTTGGTTTGAGAGAGAAAGAGGGACTGGCCCAAGGTCACCCAGCCATTTTTTCATGCCTAAGGCAGGACTAGAACTCAGAGTCTCCCGCTTTCTAAGTTGGTGCCTTAACTGCTACACCAGACTGGCTTTCTAATAAAGCTGCACAGACAACGTATTTAAAGCAGAGAGGCTATTTAAGCCAAAGAAACAATAAAAGGTAATTTAAACTTGCAAAGTGTGCTGTTCGCAATTATTAAAACAGTATATCGCATCTTCATTTGCAGCACTGTGCATGGTTTTCAGAGACAAAGTGTATTTAATTTTCAAAGCCGGGTAATAAGACAATGGTAACCAGCCTTCTTTTTTCCCACTGCTATTGAGTCTGCAAGTATCTTTTTTTTTATTAGGGGAGGAAAGGACAAATTTAGTTTTAATCTTTCTCCATCTATGGAATTAAATCATTGCACTTGTAAATTATGCATGTGAAATTACCAACAATTTGGGCTTGAGCAATATCCAGTAAAATGTGCTAATCCTGAATGTGTGATTTGTAGTGTTTCAGATAGACTAATTTGTCAAGGCTGACTGAATCCATTTAGTGCCTCCTTAAAGGTGTAGATGAATTTGATTTCGAAAAAAGATTTACATCCCCTGCACATAGCAATAAAACTGTTGGAAAATTTCTCAGATCTATCCCATAAATTTCCTCCTTTCAATATCATCTAGGTCACACAGAAGGGGAACCGTACCAGGTCTCAACTAAAAATTAAACGTGAAATTAAATACTTTCTTCGGTTATCTACCTTGAACATTTGTTCCACGTTGTACGCTAGGATAATGGAGAAAGGAGACTCAGAAGTCCTTTCCTTCCGATGATTACCTTTGGGAAGAGCTTGTGTGGTTATGAATAACCTGGCAGGGACTTGGGGTAGAATTAGAACAAAAGCCATTCCATTCATAAAAGTCTAAAGGAGAGGAGGAAGAGTGTTGCTAGTCTTAATCCACCCTCTTCTCCCTCCTGTCATTCAACATCATTCATCACCTTGTAGTAATATGAGCACTGATGGGGACAGAACACCAGTGGCACCAAACTCCCTTTCAGGTGTTAGTGGTTTACATTTCTCTGCTTCCTATTTTTGAGTGAAGGCAGGGAGTATGTGCTTTCACTCTCTTTCATAAGGACACCATGGAATTAAATAGGAAGCCCACTCAGAGCAAACCCAGATCTTCCTCCCTGGAATTTTATGGCGAGAAAAGGCACTTACCAATGACTAGGAGCTCAACTATCTTTGATCCAGTGGTGCATAAAATGTACATCCTTTGGGATAATGTCATTTCATAAAATAAGTGGTATATACAGGTAGTCCTTGATTTACAACAGTTGGTTTAACAACCATTCGACAGCACTGCAAAAAGTGACTTATGGACTGTTTTTCACACTTATGACTGTTGCAGCTTCCCTATAGTCACGTGATCAAAATTTGGATGCTTGGCAACTGACTCATATTTATAACGTTCGGAGTGTCCCAGAATCAGCTGATCACCTTTTGCGACCTTTTGACAAGCAAAGTCAATGGGGAAGCCAGATTCACTGGTTCACTAAGTGTTACTAACTTAACAATCCAAAAAAGGGGGGAGGGAACTCACTTAACAAATGCCTCACTTAGCAACAAAAATGTGGGGCTCAATTGTGGTCATAAATCGAGGACTATCTGTACATTGATTAAATAATTGATATTGTATTTTATAGAGAGCAGGGGTACATTTCTCTCTGAATGGAGTACTTAGTTCTCTCTGAGCTTAGTTGTTGTCTTGCAGATGTTTCATTATCCAACCAGGTAACATGCTAGAAGGAACTGTAGTCCCTTGAAGAGTGGAGTCTAGCACTGATAATGCTACCTAATTGAGTCATGAAATGTCTGCAAGAAAACATTTAAGCTCGGAGAGCACCAAGGACCCCACAGTTCAACCCCGAGCTACAAATATTTTCTTCTATTGATTCTTCTCTCTCTTCTTACCCTGCTATTCTCCTCAGTCCCACTTAATTTGTGGGGCAAAAAACCCCCCAATAACTATGCACTCCGTCCATGCTAGGGAAAAACACACCATTCTATTTAAATGCAGCACATGAAAAGGAGAGTAATTCAGAAATGGTGCAAAGACACGGAGTCCTTAAATACCCCTTAGAAACTAAGAGAGTTAATTACTAAGGGAATGGACACATTGAGTGAGGAAGCTAATTTACATATTCAGAAGAATAATAATGTGAAAAATCCTTTGGGGACTATATCGTTTCATTACATATAAAATATATAGAATAACATAGCTGACTGCAAGCTATATCAAATTACAAGAGATGCTCAAGTGATGGAAACCTAGCAAATCAGAAAAGGTATGGCCTTTTCTCTTGAATCCTAGATTTCCAAGTGCTTCTGGATTACGAATCTGTGGTCTGAGCAACAGAAAACGTATTTATCTTGGCTGCAATCGCTACTAACTAGTCTAATTCTTCAATAGATAGAAGCCCATTTGAAGCTTACAGCATTCTGATAATTGCTCTCATTTCTTATTTGGACATTCTTTTAATAATTCATAAGAAAGTACATGTTTTGTCTTGGGCAGAGATATGAGCATTATATGCAACTTTTATTTGTCTTTTTAAACAGAATGTTATGTTTCCAAGGAGAAACAAATCTATGTGGCAGGCTTTCACAAGGCTCCCTTTTCGGTTTCCCAAATGAAAAGCACTCTTTTCTTGCCAGATTTTTCCCTCCCAATAAGCTTTCCAGAAGTTTATTAAACACTTAATACTACTGCTTATATTGTTTACATTATAATTTATGTGAAAAGATAGTGGGGCACATGCTGGGGCAAAGTAAAGTGTAGCCTGCACTCATATTTGCATCTAAATTCAAGATAGTCTAAAATAAAACACATTCAAAGTTGGAGAACATTTTTCCCCCTAAGTGCAATTTTTCCATTTCCAGCAATGTGGAGGCAACCTAAAACAGGAAGTGCTGCGTTAGTTGGTGGCTGAATTAACAACATGGCTGTTTGTGATTGGCTCTTTTCTAGTTGAAGATTCCAAGGAAGTCTGGTCACGAGAGTCCTCATTGATCCCTTAGCCAGACTCCTCTCCTGCCTTGCTCTGCATCTGGCTGAGGACGGAAATCCACTTTCCTGTACTGCATGTTCTTGCTCAGGCAATACAATTAGATTAGCAACATGCAAGTTGTGGCATTAGGCCTTCTCCCTCTTTCTGGCTTTAATATGCCCCCAGGTTTGCAACTTTGATATTTGACAGTCAATCATCACTACCAGCAATGTAGTTCCTCTCCAAATCTGGACAGAATAACAAAAAGATAAAGTACAGTAAACTTTCTGATAGACTTAGCATTTCCAAAGTAGTAACCAACCTCCTTCCCAAAATTAGACCATCCCAACTGGATGACATCATCAGAAAATCATCCACTTTCTTCAGGTCCAACAGTGGGGTCCCTTTTTTGAAGTGTAGACTCTGGCTGGCAAAATGTCTTGATTTAGATCCACTTGCATTTAGTATTTGACCCAGTTCTGAATTATAGCACTATTTTACTGGGCTTTTTTACTGAATTTCTAGAAATTTACAAACAACATTTGATTTCAGTTGAGAGGAAGCTGCATTTTAACCCATTTATCTTTTCCAATATAATTCACCTGCTGTGTTTAATCCCAATATTATGAATGGTTTTGTCTTTCTTATCAATGAATGGGTTGGGGTTTTTTTTTAATTCAATTGCTTCCTTCATGAAAACAGTAAATATAATTGGGAGTTACTAAAATCAGACACTGGGCAGACATTAAGGTCATTTTATAAATCTAGTCCTGATAATATATATTATTCTAATATCTAGCGTTGACCATCGCAAGATACTGTAGAGTTATTTTCAAAAGATGTTATTATTATTATTACAACCAGCGAGGCTTATGGCTACTGAAACACCACCTGCAAAGATATTAATAGAGACAAATTACATGGAACATATACCAAACGTTTCTTTGTTCAATTCCACATGATGGCCATCCAGTTGTGAACTCCTCAGCTCTATTGGAGAAAGTTTTGCTAGCATGAAGAACCTGGCAAAACACATGGCTGAATAGGGCACAATCCAGAATTCACAGTAAGGAGGAGTCAAACAAGATGCAGCCCTGCGTAACTTCCAGCAGCATAAAATAAATTAAAGCATAAAACAACACAGAATTCAAGGGGCAGATGGTGCTTTAGGCAGTTCCAAACACACAGTATTCTCCCAGGGTTATATTTCCTCTGAATTGATGCCTCTGAGCCCGAGAATGGGGAACCAGATATTGAGAGAACATTCTCTCAAGTCCATATGGAGGAGGAGATGTTAAGTGTCATTAACATCTCCTCCTCCATATGGACTTGAGAGAATGTTCTCTCAGTGATGGGTAACACCATCTTGAAGAAGTAACATTATAAAACATTGGCCCTATCTACCACAGCTCTGCAGTTTTTGAATTTTCCAAAACTAAAGAAGTTGCCAACAGAGTAAATAATAGCTATTGATCTGCAGAGAGAGATTGTTTGGAAGTTGCCCTTGTTTTAATGTGTTGCCTTCATCCTTACTGGAAGAAAGCTACCATTGCATTGATTTCACCTGGGGGCTTTGTCCTTCTCATTTGGAAACAGCTGAAATTATGGGTTATGGGTTACAAACAGTTCATTCTGTGATTAAATATGTCCCCTGCATCTGACTCCACTTATTAGCAGGTTTTCTGACAGATCTAACAAATTCTATCTCTCGCTTAGACTCACATATCACAATGATGTTGTTGTCACCTCCAAAGACACCTATTTTGCCTTGTTGGGAAATAGCGACATACAACAATTATTCAATCAGACTAGAAATAAATGATGTAACCCAGCAATAAAAATGTATGTATACGTATGTATGTATGTATGTATGTATGTATGTATGTATGTATGTATGTATGTATGTATGTATTTTACTTTAGGTTATTTTTGTTCTATCTTACAACTCAGAATGTTTTTCTTTTGTTCCTTTGCTTTTTGACCACAGGTTGTGATAATCAGATTTAAAGATGTTGAAGTACTTGCATGGACTTGGTATTTTAGTAGCTTAGTAGTTTAAGAATTTAGTATTTCATGTGCGAGGTATTTTTTAATTTAGTGATTTAACTTAAAGTATCTAACCTTTTAGCAAGCTAGTACTAGTATTTTATTCCTGCGTTTTTGTCACTTTTATTATGCTGTGCAGTCCTGGTCAGGAATTGTAAAAAAGATATCCAGTCTGAGCCCTAAATAGAAATGCAGCTTGATCTTACTGCCTAATTTTCCCATTGATTCAAGAAGCCCTTTCATTTAAAGTAGCCTAACTTGCCAAGAGCCTTGCATTCCAGCAGTCCTAAAGAGATGAGGGGTTTCTAGGCTAGAGAAAATAGATGTAACCTGGTCAGGCCAGAAACGTCCTGGCAAATTAATTCCATTTTTTCCTAGAGCTTTTGGAACAATGGACTTGCCCAGCCCCAATTTTGAGCAACCCCCACTAATAAATCTTCTGAATCTACAAATCTGTGACTTTGGGCCACATGACGGCAAACTTTTATTGGATCTATTCAGTCAAAAGGATGCTCAAGAAATGTCCACATGAAACTCCTTCACCTTAGTTTTCATCCTCACTTGTGCCATAGTCTGTTTCTTACTCTTTGTACCTCTACATGCAATATGTTATGCTATACTGGGTAGAGCAGAAACAATTCAGACTTCTGTGATGACCCACCAGCATATAGGTTTGAGGAGGCGTTGGTGTGTATTTCATACAGAGTAGACAGATTTAATTTTAATGGCTAGACTGATGGACAACTTCAGAAGGCAAGCTGTTCCAAGAATTAACCAGTGGAACAGCTTGCCTTCAGAAGTTGTGGCTGCTACATCACTGGAGGTTTTTAAGAAGAGTCTGGACAGTCACTTATCTCAAAGTGTATAGGGTTTTCTGCCTGAGCAGGGGGTTGGACTAGAAGGCTTCACAAAGTTGCATGATTTAATTGTTCTTTAATATAGCACTATTCATTGGAATTCAGATGAAAGACAGTGAAACCATACTGAGGATTGTCTCCTGTTTAGTAAATTATCCCCAGGATCCAAATCAAAAAGAGATTTTATGAATGCAAAGCCATTATTTGGTATTAATTCATCAGGAGAGCAAAATATATTTAAATCAATATAGTTTTAAAAAATATGTCTGGTTGATTGTTTTGTTTCTTCTATAGAGACCTCCTATAGCAACATTTGTCAATCAATTCATGGTTACAGAATCAAGTGCTTCCAGCAGTTGGATAACATGCTCTAAAATATCGATATTTATCCAGTTACTCTCTAAATCCCTAAGAAAGGCAATAGGTGCCACTCTCCCATATTTTATTTCAAACTTATTTAGCAGCATATGGTTAAGGACAGTTTGATTGGAGGTGACCCAGCAGCTGTTCAAAATTATTTGATTAGATTTACAGTGCTGAACAGAACAGAAAGTAAGAGCAATATAAACAGTTCAAAGTTTTCAGCACAGATGTTCCTTGCAAAGTGGCTTTTGCTAACAGGTAGCGTGCCAAGGTAAAGCAATATGCCAGGAACATTTGGCCTGGCTAAGGCAAATGGCTGCAGAAAATACATTCTTTTATGTGAAAAGTAAAAGTAGAAAATAAATCCATCCATCATACTTAGCTATAGTTAGATACAAAGGGACAAGAGTAGCTTTTTAAAATTATTTATTTAAGAAAGTAGAAAGACGGGTAATTGCTTAAAACTAGTGTTCAATTAGGCTGCTCTCTGAGCTTGGTTGTTTCCTTGCAGATTTTCATTACTGAAACTAGGTAACATCATCAGTGCTAGTAAGGAATGGGGTTTGCTCTTAGCTTACATTCTAGTGGCTTGCCCTGGGCTGGTCTTTGGTTGGGCTGTTTATTGTTGGCTTTTTTGGAAGTTCCTTGGTTGGGCTACTGTTTGCTTCTTGATTGTTGGTCTGATGTTAATCTTGCTGTTAATCTATGCTCATCTAGGTGTTCATTGCTGGTGGGGAGGTATTTTGGTCTTTCTGTTCCCTTTTTCGCTTGTTGATTATTGTTTGCATAGATCAACACCAAGATTAACATCAGACTAACAAGACCACCAACACTGACAAGTTAAGCCTCTAGAATATAAATTGAGAGCAAACCCCATTCCTTGCTAGCATTAATGATGTTACATCTTTTGGGTAATGAAACATGTGCAAGGAAACAATCAAGCTCACAGAGTACTAATGATCCCTTATTTCAATCCTGAGCTACAAATATTCTTCTTAATCAGTAGTATTTAGTATTATTCTGTCCCAATTAGGAGGGAATCAATGGTGGAATTTACAAAATATCTAAGGAAAAAGTAGAGAAATCTCAGAAACTCTAAGTAGTATCAAGGATTTTCCCAACATTATTTTACCTTTCTGGGCTTACAGCTCCCATTCCAAACTCTGGAGAAAGGATTTTAGGATTGTAAGTACCATATTTTTCAGTGTATAAGACGCTCCAAAGTATAAGACGCACCTAGCTTTTGGGGAGGAAAACAAGAAAAAAAAATCTGCCTCTGCCTCCCAGCAATT
>JANHFL010001220.1:108662-123054 GCA_032468155.1 Oxyrhabdium leporinum | reverse complement strand
ATCTATCTATCTATCTATCTATCTATCTATCTATCTATCTATCTATCTATCTATCTATCTATCTATCTATCATCAACACAATTGAAAATATATTTTCAAGTTCTCTAATAAAGATGATTGGTAATTAGCTAACCTCAGCATTTCCTGAACATCCCTGGCTATATACACTATTGCCCTGCATTTTTGTTTTGCTAGAATTGCAGCGTAAGCAATTTTCACCTCTTCATTGAGTGTTCATATAAGATTAGTCCAGAATGTCCTATTTTGACTTCATCAATAGATATCTGAAGTATTTTATGCCTGTTTTTGCTCAAGGAGAATTTTCCTTATACTGTGCTATTTTACCATAATTATATTCTGAATCTGAAATATTCTGTGCATGTTACTTCAGGGGTGGCAATGCAGATTCATTTAGTTCCCTATGGTTCCATTATTAAGGTCTTTCAAATTTGCACTATCTTAGGTTAAAAATGATTTCTGCCAAAACCTCTATTCAACACATTATTTAATTTTCCTTGAATAGATTGAAGAAAGGTTTTGTGTGCACATTTTTTTATTTTCTCACAGACTCTGGGGAGAAAAGCTTAATAAAAACAAAACAAATTTTAAAAAATCCTTCTAGTACAAAAAGATATATCATATTATACGTAAAAAGCTCTGTTGAAATATTACATTTTAGAGTCTAAATTTTAAAAGTTTCTTCTTTCTGTGAGAACTTGCTGCCTCTGAAAAGCTCCCTGGCCAGATCCACGTTACTGAAGAGTAACAGCTATAGAAATGTGAAACGGTGTTCAAGTTATGGGTATCATTGTGCTGTTCCATTCTTGTTCCTAATGCAAACAATTGGATGGATTCTTACCTCTTCCTTTGGCTTAGTATGATATGAACTTAGCCAAGAGGGTTTCTAAGATGTTATGATTTAGCATGTTTTGTGAAGCCGTCTCTTATGGCATGCTCAGCAAATCAGAGCTTAACAGTAGAGATGATTTCACCCATTCTAACACTCTTCTGATCTGCTCTTTTAGGCATTTCCAGATAGTTGAAAGTGCAGCTATGCAAATGAGTGACATAGTCTTATTTCGTTATGTTATAATCTTTCTGCTGGGGTCCAGTTGCATAAATAAGTCAAGATCCTAGGTGATAAGGTTAAATCTGAGCAAGATCAAGAATAGTAAGAAGGGAGTACAGTGGACATTTGATGCTCGATCAGGAATGTCAAACTCAATTTCTTTGAGGGCCACATCAGGGTTGTGTTTGATCTTGGGAGGGTGAGGGGTGTGTGCCAGGGTGGGTGTGGCCAGCTTGGCATCACTCATGTCGAGGGCGCCTGTGGTGGCCCAAGCACTCTTCCAGGCTGGGACGGCCTCCTGCAACCCTGTGCCAGTGAAAACGGAACTCAGGAGGGCTGCGAGCAGCCCCCGTAATCTCCATTTTCAGTTGGGATGGCCTCCTGCAACCCTCTGCCAGCAAAAAATGGAGCTTAGAAGCCCCAAGTTCCATTTTCGCTGGCAGAGGCACCACGGGCTGGTCCTTTTCTGTTTCCAGGGCGCACACATAAGCACCCTGCGGGCCAGATCCAGTTCACGGGCCTTGAGTTTGACACACCTGCACTAGATTAACTGAGGGGTTTTCAACATTTCTGACATGATGGCCTCACAAATAATAAAGTGAACTTGTCTCTTCCTTGTGAATATAACCAATGATTTCATCTTAAAAATAATTTTTATTAGGAATTTTAACAATAAGAAAAGACAATACAAAATGACATTAAAAAAAGAAAATAAAAATAGAGAAAAAATATAAAAAAAGATGAAAAGTGAAGAAAATAAAAAAGGAAAAAAGAAAAAGAAAATACATTTAAAGAGGTGACTTCTTCGTTACAGCAGTTACAAATAAATTTCATCTCTTTCCTCCCACTTTGAAAGTTCATTACATGAATCACTATTTCCCAACCACATTCAATCAACTCCAGAAATCATTAACAGTTCTGGCTAGAGAGAAGTTCCCTGAGGGATGGGCTCCAGCATGAGTCCAAAAGCTCAGAAGACTGGTCCCGGTGACTGACCCAGGTTGGATCTTGCAACATTATCCTGGTTCACATATATTCACCTTCATTCATATTAACAGTTCTTTCTGGTTTCTAAGAAAAGTCCATATAGGTTAGGCTAGGCTAACCTTTTCGGCATCGAGTGTCAATACGGGAGGAAACCAGAATAGCAGCTCCCTGATACACATGTGCGGGAGTGCCGGAAATTGGAAGCTTAGCTTCCCAGCGTGCACATGTTCACCGGCCACCTGGTCTTCTGGTTTCTAATGCGCATACATATGCAAAGACTGACTGGCCAATGCACTCATGCGCTCCGGGGAGCTGCTCTTCCGGTTTCCAGTGCTCCCATGCATGCAAAGACCAACTGTCTGCTCTTCTGGTTTCCAGTGCTCCTGCTCGCTCGAAGCTGGCCGGCGCACATGCAAGTGCCAGAACCCGGAAGAGCAACAGGCAATGACTGGCATGCCTAGAGAGAAGGCTCTGCATGCCAATTCTGGCACATGTGGCATAGTTTAGCCATCACAGATATAGGATTTCCAATATTTCATAATTATTCTCTTAGCATGCTCATCCATAAGCTTGATGCTAATGCCCAGAAGAAGAAAAAATAAACCAACGTGTTCAGTAGTTTCTGCATTGGTTCATTTATGCATTTGATTTATACTTCGCCCTTCTGCTCTAGCAAGCACTCATAATGACTCTGAATTAGTCAGACAGGCTCCTCATATTTACTTAAGTGTTGCATTATATAGCCACAAGTGATGCTGCAATTATTATAACATTATTTTCTTGAACTGGACTTCCTCTTTCTCCTTGCGCATACCCAATAATATTTTTGTTTATTTAGGTATAGTTCCTCCTTTCCGTGTATCTGTTTATATTATTTTAGCAC
Source organism: Oxyrhabdium leporinum (assembly GCA_032468155.1). NCBI lineage: Eukaryota > Metazoa > Chordata > Lepidosauria > Squamata > Cyclocoridae > Oxyrhabdium > Oxyrhabdium leporinum. Next base: position 120,115 of record JANHFL010001220.1, on the reverse strand, counting down.
CAGCATTGCAGCATATTTATAAATTCTTCAATTATCCCATCCCAAAGATTTTTAATGTAATATTAGCTATTGAAGAAATAAGAGGTTGGCTAGTATTTACTGCTGCAAATATAAATTATTTCTATCCTTTTATTCTCAGGGCTTATTTTCCCCATAAGTAGGCAAAATCCCAGTTTTGTAGCTGCACATCTTGCTATCCAGTTCCCATATGGCACAGCAAACAAAGTGGGCTCTGCCAAATGAAGATCCAATTATAGGTTGCTCAATTATTGCATTTGATACTATAATTATATTTTATAACAGTAAAAGGTTGCCATTTTGGCAAATTTGGGGCATCTGCTTGTGGGACTTGGGAAAATGCATCAATATTCATTTATGTTGTATGCCTACTCTTCTGGGATATTTATATTTATGAAGACATACTCATATTGAAAAAAACAGGGAGAGGAATATTGCTTGGATATTCAGATTAAAGGTTCCCATTATAAATTCCTATCCTGTTATTGAATAAATTGTTTGAAGGCCTAGACCAAGGAGTTTGACTCATGATGCTTATGTAATGAACTATGATTGGGCCCTCCTCACCAGGGAGCTACAGTTTCATCATTGGGGGCAGTAAGAGACTAAGACCTGCTCAAAAATGAACATTTAGCCCTGCTACAGCTCAGACAATGGGATAAATCATGTGTTGGTCAGTTCCAGAAGAGCAAACTCAAAAGGGAACCTTTTTCTCTGGTCCGCCCTTGCCTATGAATGCGTGTTTGGATCTGGACTTCAGTTCTATCCTCATTTATACCCTTCACAGGTTGCCCACATCTCCCAGCAATTAACACCTGATTATAATTAGGTACCAGCTATCAGAGCCAGTTAATAATTTTATGTATTGGTCTAAACTATGATGGACACGAATGCTTGAATGTTGCAGAAAGTCCAACAGTATTCTTTTGTGAAGCTTAATTACATCTCATTAGTACTATCACAACTTTTGATGCCCTTCAAAAGTGACTTCTAGACTTGATTAAATTCAAGGCTGATATGTGTATCACTGACAGCCCTTCAAGGTGAAACAGAATAAGGAACCAAAGTCATGGAGGTCTGTACGAATCTCAATACAAAGGCACAGTAACAGAACCTTGCAAGTCTGAATGCCCTTCCCCCTTCCCTCCCTTCATCATTGTGAGAACTAGGGAGGGTTTTCTCTGAGACATTTTCACAGGTTACAGTTCTGACCTGAACTTAGTTTTCTTTATCTAGCTATTGTCTTGGTAGCAACTCTACCCACTATAAATACACCGTTATTAGTAATGCTGTGATCTTATCTCAGTAATGTTTTAACAGACTTTCTCAGCATATAAATTGAATTATGCCATCAAGAAGAAGTTGGCTGTCTGCTGATTGGAGTTACGACAAACCGGGTTTATTCTATTCATTTATTTAATACAACTTAGAGACACACATTCCTAACTCCAGATAACTCTAGATGGCTTACGCTTAAAAGAAGGTGTTTTTTTCTTGCAATAAAAGAGAAAATAGATAATAAGTTTCCAAAAGGCAAGTTCTACATAACAGTACCAACACATCCTACAGGGACCCAAATCCTATTCTGCTCCAATGCCTGGGGGAACAGTCAAGCTTTCAATTATTTTATGAATGTGATCAGGATGGGTCTCATGGTCACCTAAAATCTCAGGATCCACCATAAATAATAGCTTAATTGGTATTATTTAAAGAAGTATGCTGTGGCCTCTTTAAACTTGCTTTGTTTGTCCATAGAATGCTATTTTCCCACTCTGTTCTGGAGTCCATGTAGTAGCTGATAGGTGGATTTGTGTTTCTGATGTTGTTTTGCAAATTTAACTTTTGTCCATTTACTTTGATTACAATATGAATGTTTTATAATAAATTACTGTTGCAACCCATTGAGAGTCAAGCAAACCCTGACTGCAGCAGCCTAAAATCATATCAAATAAATATTTCAACATTTGTCTGACATTTCATTACTTTAAAGGAAAATAAAAGCTTCAGGGATGATTTTTCTATTTTTAATTCACTTTATTAGTGAAAACTAGACTTTTTCTTCAGCCTATATTGCCTCAGTTCTGAATGCAGTTGAGCAATCTCAGATGTATATACATTCTAAAGAGCATTGTTTCCCATTTCATTCAAAAGCAGAGACTACATACAAGTCAAATATTAATCTAAGAATGAATTTGGAATGAATCCTCATAATAATATTCCACAACAAAGAATGTCTCCTCTCATGCCCTTGAAAAAAACATTTATATACAGAATAACAAAGTCGGAAGGGACCTTGGAGGTCTTCTATACATGGTGTTCACCTAGTAATTAAATAGAAGTCTATTCAATAGAAATCTATTGAATAGATTTAGAAATAGAAATAAAGGTGACCTTTTTCCAACTCAATAAGTTTATCTGGACAACATACTTTTTCAATATTTTTAGTCTAAGCCACCTACACAAGCTTTATTATTAGATGGTCTATAAACTTTGTAACTAAATAAATAAGTATATTTTCTGATTCATATGCATAAGATGGATGGCAGAGGAAAAAGTAGGTTAGGGACAGATTGTCATGGAGAAAAATCTATATGGTCACTAATAGCTTGGTGGCACTTAATGTGGTGACACCAGCATGATGTGGTCCTGAAAATGGAAATAGAAATAAAACCAGAATGTTTCCCTTTGGGACTAATGGAAAAAGAACTGGAGAAAAAATTTGGAGCTTTGTTACTATACCTGTTGACAGCAGCAAGACTATTGTATGGGCAAAAATGGAAGTACACTTTGATACCTACCACGGAAGAATGGATGCAGAAGTTGATGGAGTTGGCTGAAATGGCAAAACTGACTATTCTGATTAAAGAAAAGAATAAAAGTACTTTTGTTTCCACATGGAAATCACTTCTGAATTTCGTTCTTGATGTGGAAAAGAATGTAATTTTGACTTTGGGTTTTACAGATTAGATTGTTATATCTTTATAGAAATGACTTGTTCATAATATTATGGAAAAACAAAAAGCTGTGATTTGATGCTAATGCCTTATTTTACTGCAACAGAGAGAGTCGGAAGTCAATGCTTTCTTTTCTTTTCCCTACCTTTCCTCACTTCTCTTTCCCCTTTTCCTTCCCTCCTTATTGCTCTTTTGTTTACTTTTGTATTTTATAATACTTAATAACTTAATAAAAATTTTTTTGGGTGTGGTCGACCCAGCTTGATGGCACATAACCAAAAAGAAAACAAAAAAGACAGATGCAAATAATACAGTTGTTTTTGGTTATTGATGCAGTCACACAATACATGCCGTTTTTCAGCTTTAGTTAGCAAACTCATCTGGGGTCCACAAAACATAAAGACACAATGGTGAAAGTTAAATGCTTTGCTGAATTAGGGCATCACTAAAGTAATATCTTTATCTTAGATCTGTGATGCCTACTTTCTGCTTAAGCAATACTTTTTCGAGCAGATAGCAAGAATGCTGAATGAACACTGGGGAACGTAACATAATTTTGCTGAATGCATGGGGGATAGATCACTGAATGAATCCTTTAGAGACAAAGATAATAAGGCTTTCTTCCGCAACCATCCTTCTGCTTAATTTATTATCCAAGACCTCACAGCAAAATCTTTACCATTGATTATTTAAGTCCTGCTGGTACCATGTTTGCTTTATCCCATCTTCTTTTAATTTTCTCGGCCTGGACTTTTGTTGGAAATAAAATGCTAATGCCGCCTTGCTATAGAAATGTCTACTGTAGTCAGGAAAGGTAGCTTAAAATTCTTCAAGGTAGCATTCTGAGTCATGGTTCTTATTTTGTTACACAAAACCCAGATCACAGAATAGTATTATTGTGTCAGAAATTTAGTTTTGAAAAACTAAAAGCCTTACTTTTAGTTACTTACTAAATAAGCTACTTAGTTATTTTAGTTACTTACTAAGTATTAAAAGCCTGTATTTAGTTACTTACTAATGTTCCAAGTATATCTTTGTTGCTCTCTATAGACAGATATTATCATAAAGGGAATGACTTGAAAATAATTCAAATATTGACAGAGAAATATAAATTTTCTCTGATTTTTTTTGCTGAAGTTGATGATATTTTCTGAGCCAAAGCATATACTCTACACAATTCTATACACATAGGCAACTGTGGTAAAACAAGACCCATAATAATGTGTAAGTATTGTACATTAAGAAGTAAGAAATTTCCTGACCTAATGCATATATACTCACTCTCACCTCCCACTACTTATATCCAATACTTAAGAAAGAGATGAGATACCCCTGTTTGGTGAACTAGGACCATATTTTTTCTTTAACCTGTTAAACGCTTTGCTGAATCAGTACTTCTTCTAAGCAGCATCTTAAAACTGTAATTCCTTCCACCTATTCAATGAATATATTTCAACCAGATAGATGGAAAGTGGATGAACAGTGGACTGTGAAATATATTTTTCTTATCTGATACAGGGAGGATAGATCATTGGAAGAACACATCAAAGCCCAAGACAATAAGCCTTTCCTTTAGCAACTCTCCTTTCAACCAATTTGTTTTCCAACGACACACACACACCAGAAAATCTACATGGATATTCATACACACTTTCATACATGTTTCTCTTAATATACATTTTTGCATGCTCGACTTCCAAAGAGATATATTTTGCAGGCAAATTTTCCGAATGCCATGCATTTTTGTTTATTGTATTCACTAACATTCATTTACGCAGATTTTCTTTTAATGTATACATTTCAGTAAACATTTTTAAAATCAGACGACTGTATTGCAGCAAGTGGTAAGATGTGCCTCTTGAAGTACAATTCCATTTTGGCTCCAATATTTTTATGTAGAAAAAAAGGCACACATTGGGTAAGGTAGTCTCTGATTTACAACCATTAATTTAACAACCATTCGAACTGAACAATGGCATTGGAAAAAATGGCTTAAAACCAGTCCTCATACTTATAACCATCAGAGTATCCACACAATCATGGGAAACAGCATGTATTTCAGAAAGTTACAGTGTCCCAGGGTTGTATGATTGCTATTCATGACCTTCCCAACCAGTTTCCAAGAAGCAAAGTCAATGGGGGAAGCCAGATTTGCTTAACCACATGGTTCACTTAACAACTTCAGTTAGTCACTTAACCATGGAAAAAAGGGTTGTAAAATGAGGCACAACTCACTGAACAACTGCCTTGCTTAGCAATGGAAATGATGGCCCCCACGGTGGGCATACGTTGAGGACTACCTGTAGACTAAATTCATTTCACACCCCAATTTTGGTTGCCAATCTCCATCTGTCTATGGAGAGTCTCATCCATCTGTTGTTGTTTTTTGCTGGTGATGTAAATGGGTTGAAGTTATGTGTGACTAATTTAGGATCCCATTGCAACAATGCTTAATCATGGAAGAGGGGCTATTAATTGGGACAAATAAGTGAAGAACACTGGGAGTGTTCCGAGAATACACAATCCCAGCGGGGTCACCCAAAGCGTGAAGGTCATCCTCCCACCTAGCTAAAGCAAGTAGGCATCTATATTGCATAATAGAGTTTGGTGGTGGATCATCACTTTAGAGACAACACCGAAGGGATCATTTCATACTGCATAGGAGAAGGAGAAGGCACATCCCACCTGCAATTTACCAAGAAAAATCACATGAATAGACAATATAAAATGATAGATTATGGCTGGATGGCACTCAATATGCTATTGACGAAGAGCTGAGGACCTTTCAGAGTACTAATGATGTCTATGGTATAGTAGATTAAAGCCTTCGGGATGTCTCACTCATGCAGGAAAGGAAAATCCAAAGCTGCAAAGACAAATTACAAGGGGAACATGTAAAATAAGATGCATGAAATGGGAATGCTTAACCTAGCAAAAGATAAAATAAATCAACTATACATGGACATCCAAGGCATCTTTTCTATTTGAAATAGAAAAGGACACTTTTTGTCAGAAGATCCTTCTGTTTACTATTCATGAAAAACAAAGAAGGAACAGCACTGCTTTGGTAAGCGGGATAACATATCGCAAGAATAATATTTGGTCACAGTAAAATCAATAGCCACATAATCAATTAATTACTTAATTTTAACTATCTAAATTTAAGTTTCAATCAGGTTTTCCAAGCAAGAAGAGTCTGGTGAGTTTTGTTATCAAGTTCAATTTGAAATCAACAGAGCGGGCAAACAAGATCTACTGTTTGTGGTTGGAGACTAGAATGCTTAAGCTGGAAATATTAAAGAGGGAAATGTAGTTGGACTATATCGTCTAAGAAACCAAAATGAAGCAGGAGAATTCAATATTTTGCCAATCCATTGATTTCTTCGCTGTTAACAGCCTTCAAGCAATGACAATGATGCTTGGGAACAGAAACATCACCAATTTCGGAGTATGCAAAAATCAAATTGACTATTTTTTTTGCTTCAGCTCAATTATAACAGCAAGGATGAAAGGTCAGAGGTTCAAACGTGCGTCGTTACATGATGTATCATGACTTTTTTCCCCTTTGCTAAACTGGGTGTGGGTGTGGACAGCACATGATGCATCCAGCCCATGGGCCACGAGTTTGACAGCCCTGATATAGGATCTCCCGCTTGAGCAGGGAGTTGGACTAGAAGACCTCTAAGGTCACTTCCAATTGTTATTCTGTTATTCTGACATGGCCAGGGATTGATTATGGAACAGATCATGAATTGCTCATGTGCAAGTTCAAATCAAAATAAAACAGAAAAGCAACAGTTTTGACAAGATGAATACTGCCATTCTCAGAGAGAATATCAGGAATCACCTTGAAGTTCAGGACGTTGAAAAGGATCTAAGGCAGCTATGGCACAAAATCAAAGAAATTGTTAAGGATAAATATGAAGAGAGGTGGCCAATGATCAAGAAATAGAGGAAAGCAAATTGGACATCAGAACAAATAGTGGAAATTTGCAAAAAAAAAAAATAGAAGAGAAGCCAAAGCCAATAAAGGCAAAAAAAAAAAATATCTCAGGAAGGAATTTAACAGAGTTTGGAGAACAGTTAACAGAAACAAGACATATATTACAATATCATCTCTAAAGACATTGAAGATGGAAACAGATATGAGAAAAACTAGGAAAGTCTTCCAAAAGATGCCTGAATTAAGAAGGCGGCTAAAGATGCAGGTTTTTAAAAATAGACTGGACAACCATTTGATTGGGATCGTATAAGGCTTCTGCAGGGGGTTGAATGGGAAGACTTCTGAGATCCCTTCAAGCACTAGGATTCTAGAATTATATGGTTTTGTCTGGGAAGGAGGGGGCAGGATGACCTTTTTCTGCCTTAATGCAACCCCTGTATAACCTTCTCCTTCCAGGGATCAGGTGGGTCCTAACACCTTCTCCTTCCAGGGATCAGGTGGGTCCTTCCAGGGATCAGGTGGGTCCTACTGGCTTTTTGTAAAGCCCTACAGACCTGGTTCTGTGCTTAGATCTGGGGTCCTGAGTGTGTGAAGGTATTTTATTAGTGTTTAACATGTTTATTAGGTTATAAGATAAAATACAAAAGTAAATAGTAAGACACCATGGGGGGGAGGGAGAAAAGTGAGGGGAAACTGGGGAAAACAAAAAAAAAGAAATTACAGATTAGATTAATATGCTTTTATAGAAATGGCTAGTTTATATTATTATGGAAAAACAAAAAAAGTTGTCATTTGAGGTTAATGCTTTTTTTAACTGCCACAGAGGGAGTCAGAAGTCAACGTTTCTTTTTTTCAGAGTGTGTGAAGGTCTTATCATTTGGCTATGCCATGGTATTTTCAGATGTTGTGTATTATTTACCTAACTGTTTATTTGTTGTTTGTTTATCTCAACCAAGTGACACTGAGCAGCAAACAAACATATCTGTTTTTTTTTTTTACTAATGTCCATTTCCCAGAGTCATTTGTTGAGAAAAGTGGGGTTATAAATTGAATACAGTGGTACCTCAGTACTCATCGTTAATTGATTCCAGGAGGTGCGATGTGCAGCAAAAACAATGAGTACCAAACACATTTTTCCCATAACGAGTAATATAGTGAGTCACAAGGCAGTTGTCATGGACAAATTCTAGCTTGTGCTAAAACAAATGATGAGTACCAAGACAATTTTTTTGCCTTAAAATGCATTGAGTACCAAATTCGATGAGTTTCAAAGCAGTTAAGTACCAAGGTACCACTGCAAATAAATAAATATTCCAACTTAATATGCTGAAGGACAACAATAGATACTAATTAATTCAAAGAAAATTAAACAAGGATGGATGGAGTATCCTGCAGTATTGTACAGCACAGAAGTTGAAACCTAAGATATTCCCTATTTACGAGAAGCCCTAGTACTACAAGATGAACCTGGGTGAGTATTTCAGTCATTACCAACTCTGAAGGTTATAGGAATAGATGAAATATCTAAAGAAATATGGTAAGAAACAGAGGAAGGATCAGTAAAGTTTCACACCAAACTATACCGGAAAATCTGGAGAATAACACAGCAGATTACAGATTGGAAGAGATCGATTTAAGATTTGATAATGGGAAGAAGGGAACTATGACATGTAATTCGAGAGGGTAGAGATGGTAACTGTTATGTTTGTAACTGCTGCAAAGAAGATTGGAAACCACTTCTTTAGATATTTTTCTGCTTTTTAGTAAACTTTTACATTTTATGGAATTATTTACATTTTCTTTCTTTTCCTATTTTTTCTTTTACATTTCTGTAGGGTTTTTTTAAACTTATAAAATCTTCTTATAATAAAAATTACTTTTTAAAAAATAAAGAAATCTTACATGCTAATACCTAAGAAAGGAGATTCATCAGTATGTGCAAACCATCGCATAATAACCATCATTTCACCTGCTAGCAAAATAATGCTTAGAATCATCCAATGTATATTACAGATCTTCATAGAAAGGGAGATCCAGATATTCAATCTGCCTTTAGAAAAAAACAATGAATATAATACGTTACTCTTGATGCATCTGGATAACTGAGAACATCTTTGTACTGTAATCTCTAAGAGTGACGTCAACTTGATGGCACATAGGAAGCCATTTTGCAGAAGGCATTCTTAGACACTTTCAGAAGCTAAGAGAAAACATTACTGAAGGACATCATCACTTTTTAATTTATTTATTTTTTACTTTGCAGCTGAATTAACATTTTTATGAAGCATAAAGATTTCCTCAAGGCTTAAGCTAGAATAATTCATCTGCTTTATTAATAAATAAATGAAAGCAATAACTATCTGCCCTATCCATATAAAGGTTGAATACCTCCTCTTGGATGGGGAGACTCTATCTTCCTGGGACTTTCACACCATTTTTTCCACTGCTCCCAAGTTGAGACCTGATTCATACCACCATGTTAATGTCAAAGAAGTTGCCAAAGTAACACAGGTCTGATACAGGTGGAGCAAAGATGTTTTTCTGAAGCCCAAGCTGAAATGATATTGTGACTTCCCTGTTTCAGGAAATGAAGCACCATAATGCTGTCATCTCTCAATTTGACTTTCACTTTTGATTCAAAGAAAAAAATCCCCCCCCCCCAAAACCCCCTTCCAAAGAACATCCAACCCTCACTGATCATGTCAGTTCCACTCAAAGGTATCCACAGATGCTTCCTGCTTCTGTTAAAATGGTGAAAGCACAATCAGTCCATAAATTCATCCCCTTTTATAAACCCGTTCCACATCATAACGCATGTGCAAAGAAGTGGGTTTTTTGTCATTCCTATCAATTATCCTATCTCCTTCCTGGAATATTCATGTGAGTGACCCAACCCATCAGAGATCTTATAACCTGGCCAAAGTCAAAGTTCTAGGACCACTACTCTATATCTTAATTTCAGAGAGTTCCAGTATCGGAATCTCTGAAGAATCTAAAGATCTTCTGGCATAAACAGTCCTGAGCACAACAATAGTGTTTTTTCTCAACTCCTGGTTGGGATACTTTATTATGCCCACTCCAGAATTCTTCAATGGGGGTTCAGATGGTCTTAAATCCAGTAAATCCACAACTTCTCTTTTCCTCTATGGTCCAGCCAACATTTGATCCTTTTAATCCATTTTGACAATGGATTTCTTACATAAGGAAAAAAACTAGTTTGGAAGCAGTTGGCATGAGGAATGGACAGAAGTGATTTCAAGTCAAGTTTTCATTTGTGAAGTCAGAGTTTCCCCCCATTTCCCCAGAACCCTAGGTTTTCTGGATTTAAAATAAAGTCATTGTCCATGTAATATATCTACATATTTTCAGAAGAGATCATTGTTCAGCAATACTAAAAAGACACCAAAACAATGTTAAGCTATCCTGGCCCAGTTTGCAGAGAGAGCAGGTGCAAAATATTTCTTTTTTCTGAAAAGATGTTAGGAAAGGCAACACACTGGGGGGGGGGGGGAATCGCCAGGATTGACCTGAACATTCTGTCATCATGCAGTGGAAAATAAAACTATGGTCTTCCCTAACTTCATGATCTGTTGTGACACTTAACAAATCTGACAAGCAAGTGATTCTACTTAACCTGATAAGGGTCACTTGTTTTGTATTGTTGAGAGAATAATAATTCAGAGGGTTCTGAAATTGAGTTTCAGCTGGATTTTGTCTTACGGGAACATCTAAGACAAAGGTGAAGGTCCTTGCTTCAAAGTAACACATTGATAGAATTACATGGGAAGAAAGGAAGGGCATCTGGAAGGTACTGAAAACCATAATGCAAGCTGCTGCTATCTTGGGTTGGCCTCCTGGCCTCCTGGCCTTTCTTATTAAGGCATATTGTGTGAGGAAACACTTCAGTGCGGAAGGTGACCTTGATGAAATGTAGCACTTTCACTTCTCAGTCAAACCAGTGAGAAGTTTTACCAGAAAAATGTCAACATTTATGCAAAGGGAATTCAAACACTTTTTTTATTTCAGGGGGGGAAAAGAACTTTGATTGCCCAGCCTAGCATAACTTTTTTTCCTGTACTTTACAGTGTTTTACATTTCTGCTTTCTTCATTTCACTACACAATTTCTAAATAAGTATCCTGAAATAGTCCTGGTGCCACTCACAGTGCCATAATTCTTCAAAATGTTTTCCCTAAATGTTGGAGAAATAGTAACAGAATCACAGAGTTGGAAGAGACCTTGGAGATCTTCTAGTCCAGGCCCATGTTCAAACAGGAAACCCTAAACCGTTGTCCAATCTCTGCTTAAAAACCTCCAGGGTTGGAGCGCTCACAACTTCTGGAGGCAAGTTGTTCCTCTGATTAATTGTACTAACTGTCAGGGAATTTCTCCCTTAGTTCTAGGTTGCTTCTCTCCTTGATTAGTTTCCATCCAGAGATGAAATGTAGCAGATTCGCACCGATTCAGGCAAACTGGTAGGGAAAATTTTGATTGGTTCGGAGAACCGGCAAATATCACCTCTGGCTGGCCCCGCCCCTG
>JANHFL010001220.1:97393-108562 GCA_032468155.1 Oxyrhabdium leporinum | reverse complement strand
ACTTTATAGTGCTTTACAGCTCTCTCTGAGCAGTTTACAGAGTCAGCATATGGCCCCCAACAATCTGGGTCCTCATTTTACCGACCTTGGAAGGATGGAAGGACAAGTCAACCTTGAGCTGTTCAGAATCAAACACCTGGCAGTGAGCAGAGTTAGCCTGCAGTACTGTATTCTAACCACTGTGCCACCACGGCTCTTATAGGATAGGTTATATAGGATATGAAGCAACAGTCTGGACAAAACTCTGAGAAACAAGATTTGATCCAGTTCAGCGAAAGGTGTGACTTATTTATTCAAACTATATGCTCAATATATATTGAGGGAAGTTGGACTACGGTTTTGAAACTGAAAAATATCAATAGCCTGCACTGTGCAGATAGCTGAAAATGCAAATGATCTAATTGCTCCAGAAATGAAAGTCAAGGAGTTCAGTGAAAAAAATGGGATTAAATATAAAAAAGGCCAAACTAATTACAACAGGTATAACAAACAGAATTCATATATTGAAGTAGTGGATAGTTTTGCCTTTTAGAATCAACTATCAACAGTAAAAGAGTCAGCAGTCAATACACTACAGCAGGGGTCCCCAACCCTCCAGGCCATGGATCAGTACCACTCCGTGTCCTGTTAGGAACTAGGCAGCAGAGCTGGAGGTGAGTGGCAGACAAGCGAATGAAACCAAATCATCGTGAAGAAGGTCTGTTAGGTTACCAAACGTTGATACCAGTTTGATGACTCATAAAATCAATCAATAATCATCATCCCACAAGTGTTATTTATCTGCTTCCCAGAAAGATTCTAAAAGACACCCCATCTAATCCAATAATTGATAAGATCCACTGCAGATAACTTCTTTTATTGCTTAATGTAAAAAAATGACAATCCACTGAACTTGCCATACTGATTGTAAAGTGCCTCAAATGCTGATTAGCATTCAGCCATGTAGTTCAAGACTGTCCAGTCTCTGTAGCATCACGACAGCTGGATAAAAGTCTGCCAGCTCAGTTTATATAGACCTGAACATGTTTACTAAATAAACGAAACCGTAGATAAGCCACATATCAAGAGCCACAGCTTAGTGCCCTCTTAATCTAATCCTGCTGTCCTGCAGAAACATAGTGTTTTAAGCAACTATCCTTTCTTGAGAAAAGGCCTGTGATTCCATCTTTGATTTATTGATCAGTAAGAATTTAGAGCTCAGCTATTTTTTTTTCTTGGTTTTAAGCAAGTCCAAAAGATAGCCACACCATTTCAATTACTAAACAGAGCTGCTGCAAGTTGTAGCTCAGCAACATTTCAGGTTCTTCTTATTCTTGATCTAATTTAAAAAAAAAATCTTAACACTGAAATAATTTAAAAGTTTAATGAACAGGAAAGAAATAATCATTAGTTTTTATTTTCTTATTGAAACAATAATTTTATAGCAAATCAAAATAACAAGAATTCTGTTAGGTGTGGTCTTCTCCTGGCTACAAATTCTGTTCCCCCCCCCGCCCCCACTTTTCTTTGTTTAATTTTTGAATTGGTCAGATAACCAATCCTACCCAATGAGGGATTATATATTAAGTAAAATTACCATTGGGCTAACATGACAATGGTATAATTAGATATCAGTATAAAAACCAAATTCTAATCTGATCATGTCCCTGAGATTGTCTGAAAGCAATTAGGAGAGGGATTACATTATGGAAATGAAGTCTTTGAGCCCTTCAAAACTCAGTTTTAGGAGGAGTACCCCCCCCAAAAAAAACCCCGAATGGAATGTGACTCATGTATTTATGCTCTACATAACATAGGAAGCAATGAATTGTTTCAACCAAATTTTGATCTTCAGAGTGGCATATTGACTGAAGTTTAATAGATTATTATGGCTTGTCACACAGGCACATGACTGGAATTGGCATTCTTATCCACGTATCCAGTCCTTTACAAGGATCTGTGACAGGCAGATGTTGCTGTTGGATAGTGTTAAAGGTATCATTACAAGATGTAAGCTGTTCCAAGTAAAGTTGCCTTCTGCAATAGATGGATGGTGATTTTGTTAATGCCAATGGTATTCAACAGATGCGCCAAATGTTTTGGGATTGCACTCAATGCACCTGTTACTATTTGTACTATGTTTGTTTTCTTTTGCCACACTTGTTCTACTTGTATTTGCAGGTCTTTTGTGAGTTTCTCCACTTCTTTTGGTCCTATTCGGCTGTCTGTTATTACCCATTCACAACTATGGGAACTCACAACTGCCAATTCTTTAGCTAGTATTAGTACTTCATATCATCAGGTTGTCCCCAAGAACCTAGGATATCATAATGTATTAGCACAGTATATGTGCAGATCCAAGCAGATTGCAGTTGATAGATTTGACTTCTTGCAATTTGGAATTGACAGATTAATTAATTATCTTTTCATTATTGACTATATAACAAGTCTTCCAACCAGGTATTTTCTTCTCACATTTTGAGCTTCATCCTTTCTGTTTTTGGCTTCTATCAAGTTGTTTTCTGGTATCTTGATTCCAAGTAATGCAAAATTGGCCTTTGTTTTGTTCCATTAAGCAGTATCATAAGCAGAACATACTTGAAGCAGGTATTAATTGTGCTACATCAGTAGTTCAACACATAAAGATGCTGTCAACAAATATGCCATCATCTTTCCAAGCTCTTATTCTAATGTTGTTGAAATATCTATCACTACAAATGTCAGTTTGACTGGTATCTGTTTTCATATAGACATTCCAGAGAAAAAGGACTTCTCCAGCTAGTTTCCACAGCAAAATGTACTTCTTTTATTGCTGACAAAACTCTTGACACATATAAATAAGCAGTAATTTCCCTCAAAAGCTGTTCTCTACTAGCAAGCAGCCAGGAACAGGTGGGCCAGGGCTGACTTTTACTCACAAAATTGTTATTGAGCTATCCTGAGAAATATTTGACAAGACAAAGTAATTTTCTTTAAAAAATCAAAAAATTGCAGGAAGACACATACTATAATAGATTTTGTAGTTGTTGTTTTTTTATTTTTCTTCACCATTAATTATAAAATATTATTTGCATTCTGGTAATAATGTCCATAAAGCACAACGGGAGGACAGAAACATTTCCTCTTAGGCCCAGCATTTGACAAAAGTAACAGTATTAACCTGAAATCTTCTGTAAATGTGAGGATGGAATGAATCAAAGATAATTGGAAATGTCAGCATGCCCTGCTCAGTGCTAGTCCATGTCATATTCATCTGCCATCTGAAATAATAACAGACAAATAAAAAAGTGACTTTTCTCTGATGAATCCACCAAGTGAAACCACTTTCCATATTACTTCCATCAGAGCTTGAAGACCTATTTTCTTTTCAAAACAACTTGCATTTTCCTGCCATATCCCCTACCCTCATTTTTTTTCCTCATTCTGGGCTCTTCTTGAGTTTTTCATGATATTGCTGCATTTTCCATGTTTTTTGATGTGGATATAATTTTGGAACTGCCAAAATTATCAAATCATAATGTTACTTTCATTCTCCCCAAATAACTAATAGAAGAGAGGTGGTAAGCCACTGGTAACCTTAGATCTCTCAAAGTGTAAAATCTCTAAAAACGGCAAACAAACAAAAAACCTTAGATCTCTCGAAGTGTAAAATCCCTAAAAATGCAAAAGAAACAAAAATTGGAAGGGGTGATTTGACAGCTCTCTTGGTGATATCATAGTGACATCATCATATCTGCTGCAGCCTTTAGCACTCAAGAAATTGCTTTAAAATATTTTCATAAAACAGTTGCTTAGCCCTGTATTAAACACAGTCAAATGCCTTGAAAGACAGGAGTCTGTTCTTCATTAGAGGCTTTTGAGGAGAGATAGGAAGGAGTCTATAGAAGCAAGTAACTTCCATGACTGGATTAGATGTTCTTTTCATTTCTGTGATTCTAGAAAATCATACATATCTTTTGTTAATGGTGGCATTAGCCATAATCGTTATACAACTACCACTGCTCCTCTCTAAACCCATGGTCTTTTAGTCTGCATTTAATTTGTTGCAATTTTAAACTGTTTTTATATTTATACTTGTTTTTATATCTCTATTTTTATTTATATTGTAAGTCACCTAGAGTAGCCTCAGACAGTGAGATGGGCAGTATAAAAATATGATAAATAAACAAAAATAAACATTGGTTTCAGCAACAGCAAAGCCAGTAAATCTAATCTTCACCCTAACACAGATTAAACCAGTCACATAGTGCCTGTCTCCTGGTAACTGAAAACACCACACAGGATACACACTATGTATAAACAGAGTAATTCCTTCCCCTTTAAGAGGAGGTGGAATTCATATAAAATCTCATGCACAGTTTATGATGTAATGTAATTTTTCTTAACATAATAACAGAGTTGGAAGGGACCTTGGAGGTCTTCTAGTCCAACCCTCTGCTCAAGTAGGAGACCCACACAAAGTATTTCACACAGATGGCTGTCCAGTCTCTTCTTAAAAGCCCCCATCGATGAAGCACCCATAACTTCTGAAGGCAAGCTGTTCCACTGGTTAATTGTTCTCATTGTCAGGAAATTTTTCCTTAGTTCTAGGTTGCTTCTCTTCTTGGTTAGTTTCTATCCATTGCTTCTTGTCTTGCCTTCAGATGTTTTGGAGAATAGCTTGACTCCCTCTTCTTTGTGGCAGACCTTCAAATACTGGAATAATGCTTTCATGTTGCCTCTAGCCCTTCTTTTCACTAGACTTTTCTCTGCTCTGAGAACTTAAGGAGAGGTAAATTGTATACATCGTTCTGATTCTATATATTCCTTGTTGCAACCCTGCTGAGCACAACAACCTGGATAGTTCTTAAAGCTAATGAACTGCAAATAGTCATCTAAGGTTCAAGAGTCCATAAATTCAATTCCCAGGAGAGAGTTTAAAGACCATAGGATAAGTTTTGGCTATGTAAATCCAACAATTTCTAATAAACTTACCATTTACTGCTTCCCGCTGGTCAATAGAACAATGGAGTGTGGGGGAGTAGAAACTTGATGCTATAAAGATACAGGAGTCAATTGCCAAAAGCCTAATGAAAATGTTCACAATGGAATTACTCTGAGTTAATCCAATGAGTTTCAGACTTCATCTAGTAGGAAGGGAGGGAACAGCAATGCAGATCTAAGGGGAAAAGATCTAAGGTGGGCCCATTGTCTTGGTGAATTACAGACCCATTCACTGTAAATGAGCATCTCTTGAAAAAGGATATACTGTAGGTCTTTCCCTTTCACAGATGAGCCAATCTTCAACCAACAAAGAGACAAATTTTCATCCAACAAATAAATTTGCCCATTTAAAAAAGGCCCTGTATGGGGTGAGCAGGAGGGAAGGAATGAAAAAAGCACCAATGCAGATTTGTTCTTTTGAGGTAGATAGCAATAGCACTTAGACTTATATATCGTTTCACAGTGCTTTACAGCCCTCTCTAAGCGGTTTACAGAGCCAGGATGTTGCCTCCAACAATTTGGGTCCTCATTTTACCAACCTCAAAAAGATGGAAGGCTGAGTCAAACTTGAGCCGTTCAGAATCGAACTGCTGGAAGTGAGCAGTGAGTTAGCCTGCAATACTGTGCTCTAACCAATGCACCACCACAGCTCCTGTTGTATATATAAAGATAAGAGTACATTGTTGATATTAAGTCTTCTTACTTTTTTATATCTTGCCTGCTGTGGAGGTCTCTGTTTCTCTCCCTGCTTTTGCCTGCCTTTTTCCTGTTTTGCTGTTAACAATGGTATTTTTGATGTGGGTCAATGTTTAATAATAAAATCAAACTATATTCTTGGCTACCTATACTGAGTGTCATATGGACTTCTGCATTGACCAGGAGTTTGCTGGATATAAACTAAAGTGGAAATTACTCATACAAATTCTCCAACAACAGCAAAACAGCCATTATCAGTTGCATAAGCATCAACATCACAGCTGCCACGCATCGTGGTGGTTTTTAAGCAGCTAATGCTTATCTAGTTTTAAAAGCAGAGAACCGTACTGCTTCTTTTATTATTGGGAATTTATTTCTAAGCTGCACTGCTGGGTTTGCTAGTACAATTTCAAGTACAGTAGGATTTACTGTGAGAAACAGGTTGGGGGGTAGAAGGGAATGAATCACCTTCATTTTTTGAAATCATGACTGTTTGTTATGCACAGCCCTAGAGACTGGTAGAGGAAAAGCACGTGCAATTGAAGTTTCCAGACTGGTAACCATGTTAATCTCAAGGTATTTGAAAATGAGCTTTCAAATTCTGCAGCCCTATAGTATACGAGCAACACCCACTATACTTTAAAAGGATTAATGTACAGTACACCAATCTGAAATGGCAATATTGCCAAACGAGTGGGGGTGACATTTCAGTTCTTCGGGAAACTCTCTCGCTGAATTAAAGATTTACAATGGATTTAGAAAGTCTGGTTTTAGCATAAAACAGTAGAGTTAAAATTTGTTAGAAAATTTAATACCATTTCTTATTACTAACCAAAAGCAAAGTACTTTCCACTCTACTTCAGATTAATTAACTATTCCGTGGAAAAATGCTTGTGCTTTGCTTATGGTCATAGGAAAAATGCTATATATTTAGTAGTCTTTATGTAATAGCCAAGATTGAAACAAGCTGAAAATCCATATATGAGAAGTTTTAAAAAGAGCTGAAGAACAGAATGCATAACTTTATTTATTTATTTATTTTGTTACTACGCACTGTGCAAATTATCATAATCTATTATTGGACTGGGGGTGGTTACTTTATTAAAAAATTTAGAGAATATTTGTAGCTCAGGTTGTAGATTTATGCAGAGCTTTCGTTACCAAACTAGGTAAGATGTTACCAGATTGAAGATGTTACCTACGTTGGTAATGAAACGTCCAGGAGCCAAGCAGCATGCTCAGAGGACAAACGTCTGCCTAAAGATTGCTTTCCTTATTCTTTTTTTTTTTCCAGTTACAGCTTTAGATACTTTATCTTAGCTTTGTTATCCTTTCCTAAACTTTTTTGCTCCTCATCCTTTTCCAACTCCTCATCCTTCAGGTTTTTTTTTCTTTCCTGTTTCTCATTCATGTGAATGCTCACCAACCCTTGGAGAAAAAAAAATCACTTGAAATCGAGGATGTTAATCTTGAAACCTCCGCTGCTCTTTTTTTCATTCTGCCTACTCTTTTCAAGCTCACCACCTCTTGTTCTGAAGTAATCTCCATTTTCTCAACAATACTGTGGCTGTGGCTGGCAGCTCTATGCTTGGCATTCTGCTTTCTTAACAGCTTTTTCTTCTATTGCCTCAGATAAAGCTTTTATTAATGCCACCATTTTTTTTAATTTTCTGTTTTGTCTGCATACAACACCACAATGTACTTATCAAAGCCACATTTTTCTGTCTCATCTCCTCCAGATTTGTTATTATTTCTTCCAGAGCTACTTTCTTTCTTTCCCAATCATGTCTGCATTCTAATTTGTATTGCTTTCCTATCTCCTACCACTGCCTTCTTAATAGTAATTTTCTCTCCTCCTCCTCCTCCTCCTTCCCCTCCTTCCACTGACCTTTCTTCTTCATTTTCCATTTCTCCATAACATACTACCGTGTGTGTGTGTGTGTGTGTGTGTGTGTGCGCGCACGCGCTTATGTATGTACACACACACACAGTTTCTGAGTATGTATTTATCATTGCTTTTCTGTCCTGCATACCACACAGGTGTGTCGTATATCACAATGACTTTTCCTATAAAGTATATGAATTTGTATTCCATTATGCCTTCTTCAAACAACCATGATTGCTCTTTATGCCCCACTGATACTCTTGCCACTGGTAATTTGAAATTTTTTTACTGTCTACCCATTCTATCATTATATATCAACTAGGGAGATATATTTTTTATTTATCAGTTCTGAACACTTTACTGAAAACAAAGAACCCGTATTTAATTATGTTGTCTTTTAACATTACAGTTAATAAGAAATTCACATTTTTTCAATGTTATATTTTTTGTGGCACTTTCTTCTGTGGTGTGGTTTTCGGTCAGCCACTGACTCCTGAAACAACAGCCTTCATTGATCAATCTTTCAGATTTAATTGAAAATTAACTCTCTATTTTCCTACTCTCTGCCAAATCTGAAAGATAACAACTCTCTATTTAGTACAAATTATTTCAGCAGCTCTCCCTATTCCTGGTCCTTAACTTCAACTTGTAACTCAGAAGGAACCAAAAATCAAATAGATAGCCTACATTGATTCTACCATTTTCAAAGTGTCTAATGTGGCTCTATCAAAACAGTTTTTAAACTATTGGACCAACGGCATAACTAAATGTTATGACTTCATGTTTTTGCCATTTAGTCTCCAGTTCGATTAAAAGTAGTATGTACCACAGCTTATAGTTGGTTGTTAAGTGAATCGTCCCAGTTGTTAAGTGAATTTTATAGTCATTAAATGAATCTGGCTTCCCTTATTGACTTTGCTTGTCTGATGCCCTCTGGAAGGGTCACAAATAGAAATCACTTGACCCAAAGATGTGGCAACCATCATAAATACGTGCCAGTTGCCAAGCACCCAAATTTGACTGTAAGGATGCTAAGAGAATCATAAGTATAATGACCAATTATAAGTCACTTTTTTCAGCTCTGTTGTTGCCTTGAACAGTCACTAAACTAATGGTTGTAAATTGAGGACTACCTCCATGTACAAGCTAAAGTTCTTGAGAATAACAGTGCTTTACAAATGAACCTCAAATTGCAACATTTCCTTGTCAATAGAAGATATTTTTGCAGCTCAGGGTTGAACTATGGAATTCCTAGTGTTTTCTGGACTTGATTGTTTTCTCGCAGGCATTTCATTACCCAACTAGGTAACACCATCAGTCTTAGAAGGGTATGGGGTTTGCTCTTATTTTATATACTAATAGTTTGCCCTGTCGTTGACTGGAGTGTCCTTGGTGGTTCCTTGATTAGGCTATTGTTTAGTTAGCTTGTTTGTCTGAGTTGTTAGTTCCTTGATTGGTGTACTGCTTATTTCTTGATTGTTGGTCCAGTGTTTATCTTGGTTTTAATCTCTGCTGGGTTTGATTGCTGGCTATAAGATGTTTTGATCCTTTTTGCTTCCTTTATGACTTTTTGTTTGTCTTTTTTGAATGGTATGTATATGTTGTTTACCTCTATGTTCCTGTTGATGGCTGATTTCTCTGAGTGCCAGACTTCCAGAAATTCCCTAGAGTTTTTAGACTTAACTTGGTCTAGGATGTTCAGTTTCCTAATTGAAACTATGGGGAAGTCTGTCCATGTGTTGTGCAATTGTGCATGCTGATATTGAGCCTCCTTCTCTCAACACCATCTCGAATTTCATCTGCTTTCCTTTTATCTCCAGCTCTTTAGACTGCTTTCTTTCCTTAAAGTGTCTAAATATTCAATACTTGGCTTGATTTCAAATTTCATTTCTTTTTGTGGATTCTTCTTGTTAACAGCTCTTTTTTTAGGCAGTAACAATCTCATACCTTCCACACTGACTCCCTCCTACTGGGAGCTGTTTCCCACATTCCTTTTTTTAAACACAATTTTACTTAGGTTTCAGAACCTCGCATTTCTGTTTTTGTCAATGTTCTTTTCTGTTCACATTAACAGCTCCCCCCCGCCCCCCTGTAACTCTTTTTATGAATTCCTCCGTAATTACTTGTTTTCTCAGGCCCTATCCAAATATATATATATATTTTCCTTCAGACTTTCAGAGTTCTCGATTCCTGTCCTTCTTTTACTTCAGGCTTTCACATCCCACTATGAGCACCGTGTATGGAGAAACCAGTCTTTCATTCAGTTGGGATAAATATATAAATAAAATGTCACTGTGATTACTCCCAAACAGTTCTTACATTTTGCTTCCAACATTGCTCCAATTCTTTTTTTAACCCCTTTGTTCAGATGAACATCTTAGATTTAGATGCTGGGAGAACATTAGATTCTGTGTCTAGAAGACCAGCTGGTTATGAATAATTAAGCTTATATTTATCAGACAATCCTAACACATAATACAGAATATGATGTTTCTGTTTAAAGAGGTACATTAATTAAAAAAAACAACACACACAACCCTTTCTCTTCCTCCTTAATTGCAGAATGAATATCTGGCCTGCCAAAAAAGGTTACCAGATTCTCTTTTTCTTTTTATTTATGATATAATTGTTGTCTCCTTTTTTTTCCTAACAGGAGGGAGTAGAGCATATTAACTGAGCCATGAAAGAGGCCTCCACCCACCAACAGGTTCTCTTAGTTACTCTCTAAGTTCCCTTAATTTAGAAACAAATGTCTGCTTAACCCTTTCCTTTGCCTCTAGCAAAACAATTTTCATTTCACCGCAGTTGGCCTTGCTGATGCATTGCTCTTATTGTTGGGAATATTTTTTTTCTTACATTCGTTCAGAATCTGCCTTTCCTGTAAATGAAATCTATTATTCCATATCTAGCATTTTGGTATAATAAAAGAAAAAGTCTTGGCCTTTTGTACCTGATGTCCACTCAGGTATTTGAAGAATGCTACAATCCTTTTTTTTTCCCTCTCAAGGCTACGCTACCCTTCCATTTCTCTTCTTAATTTTCCATTTCTTCCATTTCTCTTCTTAATTTTGGTTTCTAGTCTCTGGATGATTCCTAATGCCCTTCTCTGAATCTGTTCCAGTTCCATGAAGAGAGATCAAATCTGAATACAGTTATTCTTCAACTTATGAATGGTCACTTAGCAACCATTTAAACTTACAACAGACTTTCCTGGAGGTACTTATGACCCAAATTCTAAGTTCCAATGGTGGGGTCTCCCCCCCCTCCCCAGTCCTGTGATCACACTTTGGTGCTTGGAAACCAAGCCACATTTACAGCCAACGTCATCATCCCACAGTCACATGACCACAGAAGAGGGGGTCAACCTATTCTCCAAAGCACCAGAAGGCAATACAAGAAGCAATGGATGGAAACTAATCAAGGAGAGAAGCAACCTATAACTAAGGAGAAATTTCCTGACAGTGAGAACAATTAATCAGTAGAACAACTTGCCTCCAGAAGTTGCAAATGCTCCAACACTGGAAGTTTTTAAGAAGAGATTGGACAACCATTCTTCTCTTCTCTTCTCTTCTCTTCTCTTCTCTTCTCTTCTCTTCTCTTCTCTTCTCTTCTCTTCTCTTCTCTTC
>JANHFL010001220.1:79209-90103 GCA_032468155.1 Oxyrhabdium leporinum | reverse complement strand
GGAGCCCCATGTAGAGGGCATTACAGTAGTCCAAGCGTGAGGTGACCTGGGCGTGAGTGACTGTCCGTAAAGCATCCTGATCCAGATAGGGGCGCAACTGGCGGATCAGGCGAACCTGGTAAAAAGCCCCCCTGTCAAGATTATCCAATTTTTGGGAAAGGGAGTTATTCAAAGTTAAGTGCTACAACAGACAAAGCAAGTATCTCCTAGATCTCATCAGATGAAATTGTCTCAAGGAGGTGGTCTGGAACATGCTGGAAGTAGTCAATGTTACTCTGACCTAGGCCCTATTCTTCATAATATTTTCCAGATGTAGTGGCAGATCAACCACCACACTTAAGGCCCTGCTGAGCAATCAAGGAATTCAAATAAATCTATACCACACAGCCTGCCTGTGTTTCCCTTGAAAGGCAATGCATGGAATGTTCTCCTTCTTGACAAATTGCCATGTAATATTGTCATATATACTGTGTGGAAGTTCACCTGCTGCTTCACAACCGAGAAGCAGATGGGAAGAGAAGGAGAGGCTTTCCCTAGGGTGGAGGCTAGCAATGAGTCACTCTGCTCTACACTTCCCCCAGGCTGCAAAGTTGGTAGATTTAATCATAAAAAATACTTTCACAATAAATTGTTACAGCTGATATGCCATGGAATGAGAGTCA
Organism: Oxyrhabdium leporinum; assembly: GCA_032468155.1. Lineage (NCBI taxonomy): Eukaryota > Metazoa > Chordata > Lepidosauria > Squamata > Cyclocoridae > Oxyrhabdium > Oxyrhabdium leporinum. The sequence goes on along the minus strand of JANHFL010001220.1, from coordinate 89,441 downwards.
AACTGTTAGTAGGGACCATATGAAGTCTCACAGATATGAAGAGCAGCCTTTGTTTAAACTTTAGACCTGTTGTCAAGGCTGACTCGTAACACACCTCTACTCGCAACTTGACAGTAGAAACTAAGGGATGGGGGAGAGGGATGCTTGGAATGTATTGGGAGCTGGGAGGGAGGTGTGGAATTTATGTGAGCTGGTTTGCAGCCTGAGAAAATCCTGACACTTCAAGACCGTGCGATGGGAACCTTCCAAAGGTGCAGACTGTTTTCCCAAAATAATAATGTGTTGGACAATGGACAATGGGTGGCCCAAATGGGAAATTAAGTATGATGTTTTTTGCACTAAAACCTCAGAGCTAGCTTTGTTTCTTCTGTGTCCATATGGATCTATCAGTAAAGTTATACTCTAGGTAAAATAACATCCCAGGAGTTTCTTTTGCTGCATATGCCAACGGTTGACACTACAGTCAATGAAGCCTGCTAGCTTGAAACAGCCTCCCAGGCATAAAGTTGTGCAGGGAAAAAATGGTGTATAGGATTGTCTCAAGCTTTGTAAGAGTTATGCATGTCCTTCTTGACCCAAAAACATGATCCACCTCTATTTCAGGCCCTCCCATTTCATCTGACCATTCCAGAATGCTCTTTTCCTGGCTTTTCTCTCTTTTTTTCCCTTTCCTTTGATGATGGGCCTTCAAAACAATAATTCCAAAATACAAGTCATCTTCTTGCCAGTTATATCAATTTCTCTAGTGTAAACATTCTCTTCCACTCATGTTTTTCAGAATGTATATTGGTCTGAGGGTCTGTAAAATGATCTGAGAGGCTACTGTAATGGGAAAGCATGTAAAAGGCTGGCTTATCCCAGAGAGGCTAGGAGAGGCTATTTGCCAATGGGAAAATAGACTGCCCACCAGATCAGCTGATCTGCAGTGATTCACAGCAAAATGCCATTTTTGGAGTCAAAAATAAATTGTCTCAGCTCTGCAGAACAGTCAATATCATATATCAACCACAACTCAGCTAATACCGAAGGTGTGCAAAATATTGATGTGGAAGTGCCCTCAGGTAAAAAGGGACCTTTCCTTCCAATCATCTATTTTCTTCTCTCTCTTTTTAAAAAAAACCTGGAGTTACCAAGACATAGTGTGGCATATGATCTTTAGCGGCCTACTCTGGCTGCTGCTACACTGGTGCGAGTCAGCAAAAGGAGAGGGAAAAAGAGAGAAGAAGCTCAGTCTTGGCAAAGAGCAGCTGCACTGTCATGAGGGCTAATAATAGGCACAAACAGCCAGACCCATATGTTTAGAGTTCAAACTAGCCGCTTTATTGTTCTCTGCCAATAATACAGGAATCTCCCCAGACTGGAAGCTTTGGCCTGGGAAAGACTAGATAAAGCTCAAAGGCATTCAGGGATGGTCAGACTTTGTCCCTTTGCCCCCTTATGTAATGAGTCCAGCCTAATCCCTGTTTGAGCCCTCCTCCTGACTGGGGACGATTATTCTCCAACAGCTGATGAGCTGACCTGACTGTTAGCCAGGGCTGTCGTAGCAGAGACAGCAGGCCCACTGGTCCAACCTGGTATGCAGGTATTGGAGACTAGAGCCCTGGTGGGACATCCATCTCCTCAGTTGATGGCAGATATGCTGCTGCCAGTCTGACCCCCAAACTGGAGAGAGACAGAAGGAGAAGAGAGAAAAGAAAGCAAGAAAATGAGGATAACAAAAGTGATGTTAGTAGTGTGAATATAGTATGAAGGAAAGTTCCATATTTGGAAGACTGTTCTATCGTTCCATTAAAATGATCTTTTGCAATAATAATAATAATAATCACTCTAACAAAGATGGTATAATCCTGGAGATAGTCAATATTTGTGCATTATTTCCACCATGCTGCGAAAACTACCATTTTTCCTCCAAAACCAAGCCTTTTAACAGCATATTTCAAATGTTCAGACATTTCACAGGACTTCATTCCTGGTGGGTGGTTTTGTCATCATATTCATCTACAGGCATATTTCTCTCCACTTTCAAGTTCTTCACACCTCTGTGGATTCTGACTACCTTACATAATTCACAACCTTCATGGAGTTCATTTACTGATGCATTCAATAGACTGCATTCTCCCTCTGGCTCCCCAATGCAGGGATCAGCTTTGAAGTACCCAGAGATGTTGACAGCTTCTGTTTATAAATTCTTGGACTCTTGTTGAATTCTACTTCTTCCTGTTCCCATCACACTTGGCAGTCAAAAACATTCACTGAGCTTGTGTAACTGCAAATAATATTGAAGTTGTTTCTTTTCCATCCCTATTGGTTCTTACGGAAACTCATGCTGCTTCCTCATCACTATTTTGCCTACACTAGTTCTTTCCCTCGGCCTTCATTACCAAGCACTGCTTAACACATCATGCACCATTATTTTTAATATTCATCCCCTTTCATGAATCAGAATGAACGACAATTTACAAGCATAGTCAAGAAAATCTTGATATTAAAACCAGGTATCACCCTGTGTACTGATAGTGCTTTCTATCTATACAGATAAACACAGACAGACAGAACAAAGAATCAGTTAGGTCACTAGCTACAACTGAGGAGCTGCACTTCCTCCTCAGGGAAGGTTATCAAGTCTGACAGGAGACACAGAAATTCGGTGAACTGCACATCCCACTCAGAGAGACTGCTTAGCAGTTTGCTGAGTTGTCTACCAAGGCAGTTCATGAGCAGTTTGCACAGAAAAAAATAAGACAGCTATGCTGAGGCAGCAACGCGGACACCAGCAGCAAGAAAATTGGTATTAAGGAATACAAACTCATCAAATAGGTCACAAATGCATCCATAAAAAAGATGCAGGTAGTCCTCACTTACCAACCACAATTGGGACTGGCAATTATGTTGCAAAGTGGTGCAGTCGATAAGCGTGACATCATGTGACCACATTGACTTACAATGTCAGTGCTGGTTGCAGTCATTAAGGAAATCACACACAGTCACATGACCTCAATTTGTGATTTCCTGCTGGCCTCCCCATTGATTTTGGTTGTGAGAAGCCAGCGGGAAAGGTCATAGATGGGAATTCCATGACTATGGGATGCTGCAAATGTCATAAATGCATACTGGTTGCCAAGCACCTGAATTGTAATCACATGACTGTGATGACGCTGCAGCAGCTGCAACTTCAAGGACCAGTCATAAGTCTCCTTTTTCAGCACCATCATAACTTCAAATGGTTGCTTAACACGTGATGGCTAAGCAAGGACTACCTGTACAATCTTATCCACTAGTTACATCTAAATGAATGGTCCCCAAATTGAACATCTCACTCCATTCTGGACAGTTCCTCTTCCATAAGGAATTGTCAAATATAAAAGGAACCTGATGAAATATAGGCATCTAAACAATGGATCAGAAACCAGGGCCCAGGAGACAAATCAACAAATCAACCCTAAAGACAGTAGTTCTCAACTTTTAGTCCATGGACCCCTCGGAGCCCATGAAGACTTGAAGAAATGTTCTATTTCAATCTTGAGTTAAGCCTTGGTGGTCCATGGCAATGGTCCGTGGCCACAAAGGGTATTTAGAGGGGTCTATGGTAAAGAAAAGGCTGAGAACCACTGCCTTAGAATAGAGTTCCCCAACCTTTTTGGCTTTGCGGACTGGTGGGGATGAGCAGGGATGGTTCTGCATGAGCAGCGGGCAAGCACGCGCACACAGTTCTATTTGCATGAGTGGTGGGCGCGCAGACCCACTGCTTGTGCAAATGGAGCATGCACAAACGTTCTCATCTGCGGCTCACACAAGTGGGAATGCGTGCATGCATGCTCACCCACCACTTCCATGGCCCGGATCCAAATGGCTCAACGCCTTGTAGTGGGCTAGGACCAGGGGCTTGGTGACACCTGCCTTAGAACATAACATAAAGCTGGGCTGTCAAACTTGCAGCCCGCAGACCAGATGTATCACGTGCTGGCCATACCCATGCCTGGTTTAGCAAAGGGGGAAAAAGTCCTGATACGTCACGTGACACCACCGTGGCAATGCGAGTTTGACACCCCTGACATAAAGGAGTAATTGGGAAAAAAAAAAAGATTGTTAGTAGCTGGTTTACAATTGCTTAATTGAATAGTAAAACTGGTTTCCCGGTCTCAGTCTCATGGCCTATATTGCATTTTTGTTTCCATTGTGGTGATTATTTCTAATTTGCATCTACATTGGCACATGCACTTTTTATCCATTCAGGGTCGTTTATTACTAATATAGTAGAGTTTCTCCTTGAGCTTATTTCCTGCTTTTTCCATCTGTTATCTTTCCTGTCCAAGTTTTAATTTCTTTTAGCATTTTTTTTACAAGTATCAAAGTATCCGATTAAACTGTATTTCCATTTTGTTAATTGCCGGTCTGCCCAATTTCTCCTCACACAAAAGGATCGGTTTACTAACATGTGATTCGTGATCTCTCTCTTCCTCAAATTTGGTACAAAATCTCCTTCTAAATAGAATATCAGACAATACTGGCAATTGATGTTAACTTTAAGATTTCGAAATGGGGCTCTAAGTGAGGAAAGCAGGAGCAACTTTCTAATCTAACATTCTCTCATGTTGCCTCTGCCCTCTCAGCATACAGCAGAAACTAGAATGATGAGGCTTTTGGGGTAGACTAATTTTACAACTCCAGCAAAAGAACCATCTCATCCTCCTCTGGAGACAATTAGTGATCTGATTTCATTGATTGGGCAGGAATAATGCTAAAATTCCTAATCTCTCAAACTCCATTCATCTTATATAATGCCCAGATCCAGAAACAAGCTCTCATCTGACCACAAAGTGAATGTAACCTCGATCTAGTTCCCTTCTTTCCCATTATGACAGAGGGCCACGTGTTACATTTCATGCCACCATTCCTCACAAAAACGAAGCTGGATCACGTCCTCTGAAGCCCCAGAAATTACCCTCCAGTTCTATGGAAAGAATCTATCTATATTTACTACCAACACCAGTTTGTAGAATTCCATTTCAATATATGTACGTTAGAACATTGTGATCATTAAGTCTGACTACTGTCAGCTCTTCAGTAAAATCCAGCTGAACAGCAAGTCATAATAAGGATATTGCGAAGTTTTTTTAAAAAAACTTCTTTTTTTTCCCTAGTAGCACAGCATATTTTGCCTAAGGACTTTGCTTTCTTAATATACCTAGGAGCACTACACAATCTTGGATTCACAAGGTGTCTTTCTTCTCTTGTAAAAACAATGCATCTTTAATTTAAACCCTATACTTTATCACATTAAAACCCTGTATTTTGTTTATCCCAATGTATGCCCCAACTCTCCTCGGAGGAAGCTCAGAGTAACTTGCAGGGTTATTCCTATCTCACTTTTATCCACAAGGAAATCTGTGCATGAGACTTAGAGTTACTGAAGGACCATGGGCTTCGTGACTAACCAGGAGGTTGTATCTGGGTCTCCCTAGCTCAGAATGTGGCATCTGATAAACAAACCTTCCTTCAAGTCAACAGGGTCTTACTAATCAGAACAGAGCTATTTTACACCTGCTATTTTATTTGTTATTTTAGAAGGCCTCAAACTGTTCTGCCTATCACCAGCACTCACCTTGATATTGTAATTTATAAATAGTAAATGTGATATATGACATATTTTGAATATTTATCCATGTACACAAACCTCCTTGGGTATAATAAGCTGGTACGACTGCACTTATCTCTCTGATGTGATAGCATACTAAATCAGTAAGGAACTTTCTGTATGAATATGCCTAAACTTAGAATCAGAGGGAGAAATTTTTTAAACAACATACAGAAGCTAAGACAATGTTCAATTGAATCTCAAAAGGTTAATGGATTTTTGTTTTGTTACTATAACAAAACAGCATTCTATGTAAATCTAAAGACAAAAAAAATCATATTCCACTTTGTTTAGCTGCTCTGAAACAGGAAACAATAGACAATGTGGAATATTATTTTTTTTAGAATGGAATATTCCTATCTGGTATTTGCTTTAAAAGCAGCAATGTCATTTAATTTCCCAAGCTGGCTCTACATTTTGTTTACGTTTTAGATATCCAGAAATTGTAACATTGCAGATGAGAGTTGTGATAATTGACAAATGACAATACTGAACAAATAAACTCTATTATGATTGTGTAGAACTGTAGTGTTTTTGACAAATGGGCATATTTCTGATCAGAATTGTGGACGTATATTTCTAAAGCACAGTTTGTATCATAGGATCAGCAATACACTTTTTAAACATAATTTCTTCTTGTCGAAAACTATATTGAAAAAGTGACTGGCTCCCTGAGTTAAATGCAATGGTTAGATTTGCAAGAATGTGAACTAGTATTGTTGAAGACTGCATGCAATGCTGAGTTTATCTGAAATAAAATAAAATAATAGCTTCCTCTAGATATATTTTATTTTTAAATTTCCTGAGAATGGAGGTAGTTTCTTTCCCCTTAACCATTCTTCGGTGGGGGTGGTATACATCTTAAATTCTTAATCATCTTCTTTTGCAGAAAATACAGTACTATGCATAGATTTACTCCCTGACAAAATGCTAAACCAGGAGGGAGAGAGAGAGACTGGTTCAAAGTCACCCAGTTGGCTTTCATGTCTAAGCTAAGACTAGAAATCACAGTCTCCAGGTTTCTAGCCTAGTGTCTTCACCACTGGACCAAAAGTGGTTTCTTTATGTAGTCTATAAAGCAGATTCTTCATGTTTATGAAGACGTTCAAAGTCTGATTGCTTAATAGTAAAACTGGATCAGGGCTACTTGGAGAAGTCCCTTGGTGAATACTACAAAGAGCCACTTTCCACCTTTGCGTTGTTTGTGAAATAGCACATCTCCTAAGGTAGCATTTCTCAATCTTGGCAGCTTTAGGATGTGTTGACCTCAACTCCCAGAATTCCCCTGCCAGCATACTCAGTTCTGGGATTGATATTCACACTTCTTAAAAGTTGTCAATATTAACTTTGTTGGCTAACAACAACAAGGCTTCTCTGTCTGTCCAGGAAATGCTGGATGGATACATATTACCAGTAGGTTGAGACAACCCTTTTGTTCAGATCATCATGATCTTAGCAGAGGGATCTCCTGATCTAGCAACTATGCAAATAAAAGCTGAGTGTATGCATAAACTAAAATTCAAAATACTATATAGGGGCTTATCAAAAGCCAATGTTACTTTCAACTTGACTCTTGATGACTTCAAGGACTGTCCATGAAATCACCAAGAATCAAGCTGGACATGGCCACTGACTTCTCATACTGTAAGTTCTCAGTCTTGTGTATAGCTCTAGTATTTGTTTGTGGTGTCCATCAACACATTAGATGAGGTCACATTAGGAGTGACCTTGTCCAAGGTCGAGTTCAGTCAGGGGCCACAACTGCTGTGCTGAAGATCATATTCATCAACTGGTATAAAGAATACCATATATTGAATTATTTTACTCTTGAAGATTCGGTAACCTTCATGTCATCTGCATTTTTTATGGCAGCCAAAGGAACAGGAAGCTGAAAAAAATTGAGTTCAGATTTATACTTCTTTGTTAGTCATGCTATATAAAGACTGTTTGCTCTGCAGTCTAGAATTCTATCACTCAGGCTATAATTTTCTACATAATGTGCAACTTAATTATTTGTTTTCCTTCTCTCTTTTTAAGATCCACCAAACATCTACTAACACACATTAACAATAATATTCATTAGAATAACTGGTAGTAAAAGTTGAACTCATGAATCGCTTCTTTCTCCTAAAGGAGATAAATATTCAAAAAAGAGATAATATAACTTGTAGTCATGAATAATAAAATAAATATAACATTCTCTGGCTGGTTGAAATATAGACCAAATATTTCATAAACAGAAGTCCAGATTAAAATAAAATAAAAAATCCTGTCCACATTTTGCCAAAGAAAAAAAATCTAGGTGGCTAAAAATCATAATAGCCTTCTTGTATTTGGTCCTTCAATGACCTATTCAGGAATTCCCCCACCCCTCAATTTTCCAAATTGACACCTATAGTTATTATTTGATAGTAATTCTTCTGGTTATTTATTTATTTAGCATATGGCAATGTTATATTAGCCAGGAGACTACAATGCTAATACAGAATAGTTTGGATGCCTGTTTTACTAGCTGTTTGATTCACACTCATGCACTTCCCAAAGTGTGCCATAGGAGGGCAAGCTACCTCCACACCAAAAAGATGAGCAGCTTTCCTGCAGTGTCATCCGAGGCCTCTCCCTCCACTGAAGCTGCCTCAGAAACTGTCGTCGCGATGGGAAAGGTTCAGCACAGGCAGGATTCTGACCATCCACACAAAGCACCGGGTTGTCTCCTCACCGAAGTGGTACCTTTTTATCTAGTTGCATACAACATGCTTTCAAACTGCTAGGTAGGCAGAAGTTGAGGCGAGTGATGGGAGCTCATCCCTCCACGAAGTGTTAGGACTCAAGCACTGGAGCAGAGACCATCTCCAGAATCATTAAGCCACTGAGCCACCGCACTTTAGTTTTCTGTGTTAATGCAGAAACAGGGTTTATAATTGAGGAGGACTGATTTGAATGATGTGACTTATATTCTCTTTCTCCTTCTCTTAAGTGGTTGGATAAATGACCAGCAGAAATAGAGCATGGTAAATCTTAATGTTTCCATTCTCACCACACAATGTTTTCATTCTCCTTTTTCTCTGGGCTATATAGACCTTTCCAGGTAAAATAGTATATTTTGCAAATATCCTCCCAAGGAATTACATCCATAGTGCTAGCAGTGGGAAGTCTCTGATGCACAACATAAATCTCCATTGCATACACAAAAAGGACAGCGTGTTATTCAAAAACTAAGAACATTTTGCTGTGTTGAATGCTTATGTGAAATTCTGATGAAAAAGAAATATCAAACACTATATGTTCAGCTGCATCTAGACACAGATTTAACACAATTGCACCAAGTTAAGCATAGGCATGAACTCCCAGCTAAGAAATTATGAGTAACTAGCCATAATGAGAAAAGCTGTGTTTTCTTTGCTTGCTATCTTCATTCTATCTAAAGTCAGAAAATTAATAGCAGTTCCAAGGGAGCTGATAGTCCCTGGGTGGTGAGAGATTTTCAAATTGCAAGGAGTTGGAGGTATTGTTGTCTGTCACATGATGAAATGCTAATAATATGCCAGCAGGTTTGCATGGAGTGATAGAAAAAATGATTTATTTCAGGTGTCAGGAGCAGAGTTATTTTATATTAGTAAGCAGGAACATTAGGAAGATTGGAGCTAACAAGACATGGATAAATATACTGCAGAAAGAACATCCAACAACTTTATCTCATGTCAACAGTTGGTTTCTGTGGTCTGCAACTCCACAATGGTCTTTATTTTTAAAAAAAAAAAGTTCCTCAGAAAAATATGCAAATAATTATTCTCCTTTCTTTCAGTAAGAACATGGCACCAACAATCTTACTAAAATTCTGAATGGGAGAAAAAGAAAGAAAGAGGAAAGATTTCCTCTGAAGCCTCCATCTACAGTGCTGACAACATGATATGTTCAAAAACTTACTTTATGAATGCACTAAAGCTTACTTGTGTCATTTGTGCTTGCAGAGGAAAAATCGAGATGACGCAGTCAGAAAAAAGGCGTGTCTTGGGAGCCAAAACATTTTTGGGAGCTGAATGCAGAAATTGATCCTGGAAGGAGATTTGGGGTGGAATTATATGCTTAAAAATGGTATTTCTTGCTGTTTTTTAAAAATGGAGCATTTGTGGTGCCTGCAGAGCAAAAATTGTGATCCCGCGGTCAGAAAAATGGGTGACTTTTGAGCCAAAAATGTTTTGGGAGCCAAATGCAGGAACTGATCCTGGGAGGAGATTCGGGGTGGAATTTCATGCTTAAAAATGGTATTACTTTTTGTTTTAAAAAAATGGAGCATTTTTCGTGCCTGGAGAGGAAAAATCATGATGCCACGGTCAGAAAAATGGGTGACTTTTGAGCCAAAAAATTATTGGGAGCCAAATGCAAAAATGAATGCTGGGAGGAGATTCAGGGTGGAATTTCAAGCTTAATAATGGTATTACTTGATGTTTTTAAAAAATGGACCATTTTTGGTGCCTGCAGAGGAAAAATCGAGATGCCGCGGTCAGAAAAATGGGTGACTTTGTAACCAAAAAATTTTTGGGAGCTGAATGCAAAAACAGATGCCAGGAGGAGATTCAGTGAGTAATTTCATGCT
>JANHFL010001220.1:29861-47801 GCA_032468155.1 Oxyrhabdium leporinum | reverse complement strand
GTCTGGAGCCTACATCTCCCCCCCCCCGGTTTGTTGGCAAGCTGAGAAGCGATAAAGGTTGCAACAGCAAAAGCACACTTCGAAACTTGACAGCAAGGTCATTCAGGACCCATCCATTTCAAGACTATTCCATCATTTCTCAATTACTTGCAAACATAGCAATAAACCTTACTTAGGACTGCCTAAGGAGCATATTTGGAAGATATGGATGTCTTTCCTCAGCTGTAACAATGTCCAGTTTGTTCCTGGTGCTGTTTCCCTGAGACCATTGCATGACTTCCCATCAAAAGGAGCTGGATTGTGCAAAATGCATTATAGGTATGAAATTGAATGATATCATATCAGACCACAGAATACATGAGAGAATATTTCTTCTTTATGTAGTAAAGAATGTTCAGTTACAGACCAAAAGAAAAAGTTAGGGACCCATTCATAGCTCACTCAGATTATGTTCAAATAAAATTATTTCTGTCCACTATTGTTACAGCACAAAGTTTGGCCATCTTTCTAGACAAGTTGCAGTCCTAGTTGTTAAATAACTACACACTGTTCTAATGTCTGAACATATGAATCAACACTCTTTAAGACAGATATTATTGAATATCAGAGCCATTACGAGCAGACTGTCTTAAGCACCCCAATGTGAGTGCCCTTCCTATGTCAGTATATAATAAAACTAGTGGCAGTTCAAAAATGTATGTGCAGATGTTTCTCTTCATATAGAGAAAACTTTTCACCAGAGGTGCTTCTCTGGAAAAATGACTGGATTCAGAGGCACAATTTCATCCCATTTTAGAGCAGCTTTAATGGTGGGAATGTTCATGCTTAGTGGGCAGCTACTATCTCCACTGCTAAACTCCTGGAGAAGCAAAGAAGGTGAAAAATGGACATTCCAATACATCACAGGGTCAGTAACTGCCAACTCCTACGGTCTTCCAACCCCATCATAGACAGTCCCCTTTGTTTTTGGAGGAGTGCATCCTTGCTGTTGTGCAGCCTCCAGACCCCAGTCTTAGGAAAACAGTCATTTGGACAGGAAATAGTAAAAAATTAAAACATTTTCAAGCATGGAAAGTCATGGAGGTGCTGAAAAGAAAGGTCACAGTCCATATGAGATCACTCTGGTGACTTCTTTTTTAACATAATGAAAAAGTTTCATGAACCAGTAAGAGACTTCAATTGCTGTCTCTGATTGAAAAGTGGACTTTTGAATGCAGGCATCTGCATCTCCATCTCACCAACAGAATCATCTTTAACAGGTTAAAAAAAGTCTTAGATATTCCAATTTTGGCAAATAAATTAAAATAAATCAGTACTTTTGAAAATATTGCAAATATTGCAATATTTGTAATTCTTTTATTTGTATTATGAGAGAAACTGAAAACTATAGATGTGGTTGATGTAGACTAGATTTCTATTGAATGTTGGCTTGTTCTTGGGTATTCTAACTTGGGTGTGTTCAAAGAGAATTTGATTGTTGAGGAAGTTTTTATTTGGATTCATGCAATAATCAAGGGGTCACATTCAAGGGAACCCCTCCAAAGTTTTGACTGGGTGATTCCTGAAATTGTTTCTATAAGTATGTGGAAGGCACTAGAAATGTAACAGGCCACATTTTCTGAGGATTCTATGTATAGTTTCCTGGAGTACAGTTAATTCCTTTCATGCAAACAGGAAAACAGGATCAGTTGATCATGGACAAAGTAGTCATTTGGAGGTGCAACTGGATGTGGTTTCCAAATCTGTCAATCATGGCATCAACCTCAATGAAGCTATCACATTTTTGTTTATACACAAAGAGAAAAGGCCCACTGAAAGTCAGCATCACAATACTTGTCAGATTTTCCCAACATGGTTGTTTTCATTCAAAGAAATCTGAAAAGTGAACTAGACAGAACTAGCTTCTGCATAGCCAATGGATTTCTGGAAAAAATAGCACTAAATTCACAAACTGATAAAGTTGGACAAATCTGTATATTGGTTTTTACTTATTTATTTAATTTGTATAACTATCTATTTTAGATTTGTGATGCTGGGCAGTTCACATAATTAAAAACAACCAGACAACACAGCCAATAAACAAAATAGAAAAATTAAAAATATTGAATCATGAGTGTGATCAAAGCTCCCCTTATATTTATGTGTGTTGTACATAAAAATATTGCATATAAAAACAGGTGGTGTTTTAATTGCACCCGTTTAGCTGTCTTTGTGACCTTTTGGAAGAGATCAAACCTTTAGAAATCAAACAACATTGTGATGGTGATGACATTAACCATCACTTTTATTTTAACCCAAATCTTAAATACAGAAATGTTCCCCTTTCTGTCTCTAGACCTTTAAATCTAAGGGACATAATAAAACACAACTTCTTTCATTGCTGCACCACTAAAAACATCCTATTGGGTCTACCTAGGTTGAAATAGGTGTCCTGTTTCATTTGCTAAAGAAGACATAGGGCACACCTTTGCTCTGGAAATTGAGACCTTGCAAAGTAGAACTGTCATAACTCCAAAGCTGTACAGGAAGCAGAGCAGGAATTGGGATTAAATGTTTTGGCAAAGGACAACCTTTGCCCTTTGCTTCTTTTAAAGCCCATATATGGAAATGTTCTGCCAAACAATCCTACAGTAAAACACACTGGAAGGAGGCTTCTGTAGACAATGCTTGGATAATTTAGGTGAGAGCTCTTACTTATTACTGTGAAATTATAGTACATTTTAAAGGACTACTTATGCAGAGAGCAAAGGAGATTCTTAAGCTATTAACACTTGCTCTGCTGTTATTAATCATGTTTGGTTATTAATCATGTTTGGATGTCATCTAAATAATGTGTTTGTACAGTGAAGGAGACATCTACAGTCTGGTTTTGAACTTAGACGAAACTTCAATTTGAGGCAACATTTTACATTTAACAATATATGCTTCTAGTTTAATGGAATGCTTTCAGTAAAGGAAAAACTAGAGCTTTAAACCATCCTGCAAATAATTTTCCCTGTTTAATCATTTCCCCAGATCAGTCATTTTTTTGGGGGGGGGGGCGAAATTGAGATATTGCAGCTTAGGAATTGGTTTCCTGGAGTTCAAACATTGAATAAACAAGACATAGAAAAGAAAGGAGAGGAGAGAGACGAGGGGAGGAGGTGAGAGAAGAGCTTGCTTAATGTAAAAACTGTCATCTTGGCTTCAAGGACAATTTCATTGTTTAGACATGCAATAGATGCATGTATGCTGGGGGGGGGGGAAATTCTATACTTCTATATGGTCATTAGGGAATATTCTCTATTGGCTTCATTTTTTACATGAGGAGACAAACGTTAGGAATTACAGACTAAATAAATTACATAGACCCCTTTACTCTTAGGTACCCACAAAAAACCTTCCCTCTATCACCCTGCCCTTCCATTGACCAATGGAAGGATAATTTTGGATATGAGACTAGAGAGCTGAAGCTTCCTAAGAAATTTCTACCTTGCAAGACTCCCACTGGATGAGCAAGACTCCCACTGGATGGAGCTCTCAAATGCAATCCTGTTCTAGTGGAAACCAAAGCCATATGGGCTCAGGACTGGATGATCATTGAGCACAATGCCCGGGGCCCATAATGCCTAAGAAAACAAAATGCCTAAGAAAACATACCGAACCCCATATTGTGTAGACTTATGGAGAGATAATGGTATCTCTAACTTGTATATAATGCAAATACTAACAACTCTAAGTTGTGGACCCATAATTATGAGAGTGACTAAAACTGACAAAGATTTTACTTTGGCTTTCAGTTGGATTAACAACTTGGGGAGTGGTTTCTGTGTTGGAAAATTGCTAAATATTCTCATGTATTATTAGCATACCAGAACCAGAATTAATGAGCAGGATTGGATCAATTTATGGAACTCTAGCATGTTTATCTATGGAGCTGGAGGTTGATTCAGGGGAACAAATGGGATGTGTTTTACTTGTTGACATCTCAAAGGTTTACACCCCCTCCCCCATGCCGGAGAAACCAAATGTTGGACTAAGGTGGGCTTTGGCCCAATTTTATCATGCTGCCATGATGTACAAGAATTGAATTCTTGCTTTTTGCAGATATTTTGTAATCTTCTTCTGCATAAAACTTAAAAATAAAGGGAGATGCAATCATGCGGACAAGCCTAACTCTTCTGTCCACCCATTCAAGTGCCTGAAAAAGTCATCCATGGTCATAAACAGTAAAAACCATCAGGTGATTCTCCATTACAATTTTATGAGTTATTTATTTATATATTTTATATAAGATTATAAGGACATCTGTCTCCATGGTGGCTCTGGGTGGATTATAGAAATAAAAACAGTAGAAAAAGCACATAAAAAGGAGAAAAAAAGTGATGTGTGTTCCACAAAGGAAAAACAATCCAGATCAATGTACCTAACACAAGAAGAAGCTTGCCACTCACCCTAAGCCAAGGCTGAGGGAAAGCCATGTTTTTAACAATGTTTTAAACACAGGCAAGGTAGGAACCCTATAGATCTCTAGAGTTGATTCCTGGGTCCTATAGGATGACATTTTAGATTAGATTAACAAAGTTGGAAGGGACCTTGTAGGTCATCTAGTCCAATCCCCGCCCAAGCAGGAGATCCTACACCATTTTTAACAAATGGCAGTCCAATCTCTTCTTGAAAGCCTCCAGTGATGAAGCTCCCACAACTTCCAAAGGCAAGCTGTTTGGTTGATTGTTCTCACTGTCAGAAAATTTCTCCTTATTTCTAGGTTGAATCTCTCCTTGATCAGTTCCACCCATTATTCCTTTTCTGCCCTTCAGGTGCCTTGGATATAGCTTGAGCCTTTCCTCTCTGTGGTAGCCCCTCAAATATTGCTATCATGTCTACCCTGGTCCTTCTCTTCACTAGATTAGCCATGGCCAGTTCCTGTAACTGTTCTTCATATGTTTTAATCTCCAGTCCCCTAATCATCCTGGTCGCTCTTCTCTGTACTTTTTCTAGAGTTGCAACATCTTTTTTATAGTGAGGTGACCAAAACTGGATGCAGTATTTTAGGTATTTTAAGGCTTTATAGTATTAGTACCTCACTTGATTTTGATTGTATTCCTCTGTTACTGCAATTTAGGATTGCCTTGGCTTTTTTGGCTATCGCCACACACTGCTGGCTCATATTTAACTGGTTGTCCACTAAGACTCCAAGATGCCTCTCACAGTTACTGCTATTAAGCCTGGTTTCACCCAATCTATATGTGTACTTTTGTTTTTTCTTGCCTAAGTGTAAGACTTTACTTTTCTCTACATTGAATTTCATTTTGTTAGTTAGGGCCCAGTGTTCAAGTCTGTCAGGA
Organism: Oxyrhabdium leporinum; assembly: GCA_032468155.1. Taxonomy (NCBI): domain Eukaryota; kingdom Metazoa; phylum Chordata; class Lepidosauria; order Squamata; family Cyclocoridae; genus Oxyrhabdium; species Oxyrhabdium leporinum. Next base: position 42,474 of record JANHFL010001220.1, on the reverse strand, counting down.
TCCATCTAGATCTTGAGCCTGTCATCTAGGGTGTTGGCTATTCCTGCCAGCTTGATATCATCTACAAATTTGCTGAGTTCCCCTTCTGTTCATCTAGGTTGTTTATGAAGATATTGAAGAGTGCTGGGCTTAAGACGGAACCTTGTGGTACCCCACTGCACTGCTTCCTTCCTTCCATGTAGACCATTAAGGTCTACTCGTTGAGTACAGTTTGTCATTGCTTGGTGGTGATGCTATCCTGCTTTTTTCTAACTTACCAAGAAGTAGGTTGAATAAATAAATAGATACCACTTTGGTGGGCTCATTAACAGGGAGATGAAAGGAGCCCCCAACTGCAAATCAGCAAAAATGTTGCAATTAACAATTACATAACCACAAGATAATAAAAGTGAGCCAGTTGCAAAGCACCTGAATTGCAATTACATGATTGTGGGGATGGGTAACAATTGTAAGTTCAAATTTAGGTCATAACTATCTTTTACTGAAGATGTTGCTAATTCAAATAATCTTTGAACGAACTGTCATAAATCAAGGACTATCTTTAAGTACATTGGTGTCCTGCCTTCAAAAAATTGCAGAGAAGTACATTATCCTCAGAGCAACCCCAAGATGTATCTTTGCCTGAGAAAGAGTGTTTCCTCGGCAAGCCTTGTGACTAATTGACACCCATGCCAATGCGCAGTCCTTAAGCTGTGTTTCCAGGAAACCTCTGAAGCAAGAATTACAGGGCATCTAGCATTCTGTTTGAGGTGTGCAAGGAAGCAGCACGCTGTTTGAGCATGTAATTCTATATCCTAAGGCTTGTTGTTTAAGAACAAATTGACTTTTTTAATTGTACCATGATTCTGTTTTTATGGTTTTTATGGGTGGGTCAGATTCTTTATTCAAAAAAGTTTCCGTAATATTCAAAACACTCCCAAGTTTGAACCCTATTTGCTAACTACTGCTATGTAGGGTAGCATACCCTGATTTGCTTGAAATGACAGTACCTCTTCTGCCAACATGCAAAAAAAGTTTAACCTACTTCACGTAACGCAAGGATAGAGACAAATCTCTATATTGATAGCATTGCACAAATGTTGCAACTTGTCCTCGCATCAGACGTCACATTGTCATTAAAGCACAGAATTGCACTATTTGCATGACAACATGACATCACTGATCTGTAATGGTGACTTGCAATGGAGGTGGCTGCCCCAATGGGAAACTGTCATGAAAGTGCTGAACTACAGTTACTAGCATTCCTTACCATTAGCCATGATTGTTGAAGACTACTGGGAATGGTAGTTCAGCAACTCTGGAAGTCCAGAAATGTGTGGACATAGTTCAATGTATGAAGTAAGCAGTATACACAACATATAGAATCTTGGATGAGCTTTCGGGGGCTACATATCTGGTCTTTGCATAATTTTTGAATGTAACTCTTCCCTTTCCATGCACAGATAGATACTGTGGTATCTCTTGGCTGCTTCCTCTTAGGAGAGAAAAAGAATTAAACTTAGTCTTCTCTAACTGGGTGTGCACTAGATGAGTTGGGCTATATGGGTAGTCCTTGCTTAACAACCAGTTATTTTCAGAATGTTTGCAGTTATGTCCGCAGAATGGGGACCTCACAACCCATAAAACACCCCTGGCCGTGGTAAATAGTCACACCATGTGCTCCCTGCGGTCATGTGGCTGCATGTTGGGCAGGTCTTTGCAACCCATTGTGGCATACCTCAGCCATATGACCACAATTCCAGCTAAAAATGCCCATTCAAATGAATGGGTTTATTAATAACTGCCACGTTCACTTAATGATTACTAAGTTTACTTAAGAACTACCACCAAACAAAAAAAAAAAGAGCCTGAAAATTACTTCCAGTCATGTGGATGCCTTCACTTACAACTATAACGATTTATGATGGTAATTCCAGGCTCAGTTACAATTATAATTCAAGGACTACCTGTAGTTCCCAAGTCTTTAACCAGCATAGCCAAAAAGAGTTACAGTTCCATATATTTCGAAGACACAGTCTGTGAGAATCATTGCTTCAAAGAGCAATTTTTGCTCAAAGCAAAATTAGAATAAAATAAGCTTTATCTCTTACTGCATGCTCTTAAGATATAGGCTGATGTTTATATGCACTTAGAAGATATTGCTAACCCTGGGTTTATTTTTCTGGGATGGGTTTTGTGTTTTTGATAGGGATTATTCTCTGAACTCGAGCCATGGCGTTTTATTTGTACTTTAGCAGTAGAACCTGTTCTTCATTTTAAAAGTGTTTCCCGGATGGGTTACAAAAATAATAATAAAGTAAACCAGTAATAAACAAAATAAACAAAAAAACAGCAACTCATAGTTACAGCAGTATAACCCAGCCAAGGGTAATAGCAGTGTTATTGCTGTCCATGCTATTGCCTGTGGACTTATACTCAAGAGTATAAGCAATTTCCAACCACACAAAGAAAATTGGCACATTGTTTTGAAAGGTATCCCACTTTAATTTAATTTGCTTTATTAAATTCGTTATAGTTGCCTACTGTATTAGATTCTGGGTGGCTTACAAAACTCAGAAAGAATAGATTAAAAACAATTAAAACGAACACATGAGGCAGCCCATATCAAAATGCTAGGCCATGTAGATATGATGGGCCCTCCATAAATACATCAGCTAAACATGTTAACCTCAGATAATTGCTAGTTTTTAAAGTCCTTTCAGAACCCCAGGAGAGTGGGTGCCATTCATATCTCTGAGAGATGCTTTGCAGAGGGCAGGCATTGTGGCAGAGAAGGCATTCTTCCTCTATCCTATAGGGTGACAACCTTTAACAGAGGGGCCCTACAGTGTACCCATTCTATGTAAATGTACCAGGCAGTGTCATGAAGATAGACAGTACCTTGGATAACCAGGCCATATTCCACAAAGGGCTTTATGTTACTCCTCCAAAACAGTCTTTACGTCTTCAGCTTGGGGAGATATACAGTACTTCCACTCCTTCCTTTCCTAACTATGCTGGTACTAACTAAGATGGATGGGAGCTGCCAGTCAGAATACTGGAGGGAACAAGTTTGAGGGAGAATACCTTAGAGGTGATGTGAATTTTTGTTTGCTTGTTCGTTCAACTTTCAGAGAGCAGAAGAAATTGGAGGGGAGGGCAGGAAACATTCTGGGTTTTTGTTCCCCCGGAAACTTGCCAACTTTCTTTGGGTCTGCATAACCACCGACATCTGTGGGCTTAACTAAAGAGAAGCCATGTTCACAGCGGGAAACAGGATTATATGAGTTTTGGTTTGGCTTACATGTCAATCAATGAGAATAGCCAGTGTTTAGCAGCCCTCCAGTCTAGGTTCAGTTCAGCATTTGAAACTGGGTCACTAAGGGCTGGTCATTTAACGGTTGGTATCACTATCCTTAAATCTAGATGAGCAACAAAGATAACCACCGTTAAGCTTAGAGTCACCAGGAGCAGCAGAATATGCCAGTTTACAAAGCATTAAAAAGCCAAATGTTCTCTTGCCACAGAGAAATTTCACCCCTGGGGGGAGGGGGAAAAGGCTCTAAAGTCATGCTTTTCTTTTGTATTTATGCAGTCAGAAATGGCTTGAAGGCCAATAAGGCTTTATGCAGCCACCTTTCAAAAGTAAGCAGGACCTGAATTTGAAGTCCATTGTTGATGCCTTAAGTTTCTGCAAGGTTTAAGAGGGCCATTTCACCTTCTAAAAATACAACATAGTCCTTCAAATGAACTAGTGCGGCGTAATGGATAAAATATTGGATTAAGAATAGGGAGACCCAGGTTTGAGTTCCTAACCTCAGTCATGGAAGCTGTTTCTCAGCCAATTCTACCTCATAGGATTGTTTTATGTTTTATTGTTGTTTTATGGAAAATAGGACTGATGTGTGTGTGTGTGTATGTGTGTACACACACACACACAGGTTACTGTAAAGGGTAAGGATATGCAAATAGAAGCAGGCTGGATTTTCAGTAATTAAAGACTTTGGAGGCTAATAGAAGCAGTGAGTAGTTTCAGAATCTATCTCAGTGTCGCTCTGAATATATTGTTTTGTTTTTATTCTCTCTCATATTCATGATGATTATTTTCCATGCCTCCGGGAAAGGCATCTTACTTACAACACTGACTATTAGGCATGCTGCAGCATTTGGGGCTGATGGGAGTTGGAATTCAATATTTTGATAAGCCTATAGGATTCCTATTTCTACTGTAGATAGAAATGGTACACTGAGTTTGGGGAAACATTTCAGTAAAGCTTGTGTAGTGCCCCCAAGGGCGAGTTATCCAACCTTCGGTAATAGGGATGCTATGCAGTCAACTATCTGTTGTTCAACCTTTTATAATGGAATGAGAAATGTTATTCTTTGGCAGGACATACTGTATGACAGGTGGGCAACTATGGTAATTTTATGACCTCTGAACTTCAACTCCCAGAAGTTGAAATCCATAAGTCATAAAGTTGCCGTAACTGTCCACCTTTAGTGTATGTTTTCTCAACACACAACTCATCGCTGTCACTGAAGTGGCTACCTTGCTTTATTCCTGTCTTGATTTAATTTTCCTCTTTGGGTTTTTTTCATTTCAGCAAACTTGATTCCTTATTTTCAGCTAACATCATAAGAGAAATAATATCTATGTAGAATTTTAATGATCAGTATGTTTTTTGGTTTTATTTTTTCTAACCACAGACCCAAGGAGGCAGTGAGAGCACTTAGGAAAAAGCTTTCCAAAAACTGTAATCATGTGGAGATTCATCTTACCTTGTCCGTAAGTACAACACGTTTGCTCCTCATTAAATATTTGCACAGCACAGGATAGAATTCATAGGAGTTTTGCTGGAATATTAGCACAGTTTTCTGAAGCATCAAAAATCAGTTTCGTGAAACGGAAGTTGCCATTTTTGAATCAAATTTACAAAAGATCATTTGAATTCCCTTTAGTTTGATAGCCAGAGGACTACTCCTCCCATTGAGAGTAGCAGGATTGCTGAGTAGCGCTTGCTTCTCAGACAAATGTTAAGGGAAGGAAAACTGAAGCAGAACACACTCTTACAGGTTTTAAGTTCTGGCACTGTAGCCTGGAAATTAATTTAGAACCTCCAGTTCTACTTACTTATTAGTTTTATAGTCTGCTAGTTCTCCAAGAGCTCAAGACAGTTTTCATTCTCTTCATTTTTACCCTTATAGTAGCAGGTCTCAGAATGATTGAAAATGACTTATTCAGAGCTAACCAAGGTTATTATGTGCTGAGGGTGGACTAGGGACTAGGGACTAGGTCTCCACAGTGCCCATTCAACACTTAGCCACTATATTAATCTCCTCCTCCTCCTCCCCACTTTTCTTGAATAAATATGGAAGTACTAAGCACCCAATTTAAAATGAAAAAATAAACAGAAATTTAAGCATTGTTCAAAGTTCTACGAGTTTTTTTTAACATTCTAGCTCTATCCAACCCACTCTAAAGTAGAAAGTTTAGCATCTTAATCAGCATATTGCCTCATATTTTCTTTTTAAACTAAGTATTCAAGTATTTGGTTAGCTTGGAAGAAAAAGAATGACATCCTTTTAAAGGAATTGTTGCTCAACCAGAAAACATTTTCTCTGAGAGTTTTCCATTTTACAGCATGCTGTAATATCTTTACATGCTAGTATCAAGTACTATGAGAATATTATTGAAGCAAGTCCATTGAAGCATGTAGTTTTAACTACACAAAGGTGTTGTTGGCTCAGAATCAGTTCACACAGAAAAGAGATATTTATTTTGTAGTTTAAAAACTTCTTACAATATTTTATCTGTAAAGTCAATATGAAAAATTAATGTTTATTCATGTATTTGTGTCTTTGCTGGGCTTTAATTGAGGGAGACACTATTTAAATAACTGGATTAAAACTTTATTACAACATAACTAAGATAAAGGATGCTGGGAGTTGTAGCTTTAATAATAATTATTGGGCAACAGTTCACCTTTGCTTTATTTGCAGGCATCTACTGTCTTTCATTTCAATGTTACAATGCTGGATGGAAGCTTTATATTTACAAGACCATAATCTGATTGTTATGTTAAAAATATATTGAAGTTAAACCATGATATTTTAGCAATAATAATATTTGTATATGTTTGAACAGGCTATGGCTTGTTCCACAAATCACAATAGCATTTCATCTGTGATTTAGTGTAATACATGAACCAAGTCATAAGCTGTTGAAATGCGTTTAAGATAAACATCATACAGGGATCTCTGTCTTGTGCATTTAGCCACCAGTCCAGTTTCTAGCCAGGATGTTGTAGCAAATAACATGCAATTTTAAAAAGTGGAGTTAATTGGCATGAGAGCCAGTATAGTGCAGTGGTTAAGGCACTTGGCTAGAAACTGGAACACTGTGACTTCTGATTCTGCTTTAAGTCCAGCTGGGTGACCTTGGGCCACTCTCTCTCAACCCTTGAAAGCAAGCAAGGGCAAACCACTTATGAAAAAAAAACCTTGCCAAATAATAACAAGTGGGTGTGAGTTAGAAACACTTGGAGCAAAAAAAATGAATTTCCTGTATAGTAGGCCAGTCTGATATTTTTGTGGGTGTTGTCTAACATTTCTATATAGGCTGTAATCTAAGCCAGTATGGTCAAACGGTGATAGCCGTTAGGGAGTTTGGGGCAATGTAGGCTGGTCCACTGCTTGAACTTATGTACCGTAATTGTAATGGTAGATGGATTCAAATCCCTACGCTTTTTTTTTTAAGTCAGGCACATCACTAGTGGTACAAATAGTTCTTGTTCACAGGATTGCCTGCCTCATTGGTTATAATGTAAGACGCAACTTTTGGAATTTGAGGAATTTGCTTTTCAAAATAATGATTACCACACTATATGAATGAAGTCCTACTGATTTAAATTTCCCCAAAGGTTTGATACCGCCTAATGTTTGAATCCTTCCTTTCAGAAATTACAGAACCTGCAGTAAAGGATATTTTCCCCAAATGAGTATGATAGCTTTCATTCCTAACTTGCACCTGTCACCCTGATTGATTTGCAGACAGTTTTAGAATATGTGAAGTGTTGTAGACAACGATGGATCTTGTTATCATGTATTATTTGTCTTCATAAATATATATGTATATACACATACACATACACACACAAACACAGCAAGGATACTCAATTATATCCAGCCTTTACTGTAATTAATCATTATTCATCATTTGACAAATGTGAAAGACAGCAGGATCCCTTGAGATTTCATATCTGATAAGAAAATAGAGACAAATTTTTTATCTATTGGTATTTCGATTGGGATGGCGGATGCCTTGAAATGTTAAATGGAATGAATAATCACACCCACCATTTCAGAATTCTTTCAGCGGAATCAGATGTGTAGGTGTGTATTTCTGTCTTAGGGATTTCTTGCAGAAATGATTTTTGGATTATAAAAAACCCATACGCTTTTATAAATTGGAAAAGAGCCAGGCATAGGGCTAGAGACCACCTTAGGCACGAAGCGAGCTGTATAACTTTGGGCTAGCCCCTCTCTGTCTCAACTGTAGGATCAAGCAAACTCAAAATACTTCTGAAATCTTGCCAGAAAAAAAAATGTAAGGACTTCTCCAAGCATTCACCAGGACTCATCTGTCTGCCTATCTATGGGCCTTTTTCTTGAAGAATTCCTATAGAGAGGTATTATGAAAAATAAAGTGCTGATGTGTTCACAGTAAAGGATAATGTAGGCAGAAACCTAACTATTGTGCCAAATTTCAGAGTTTGTGTCATCATGCGGCATTTGATCAGCAGTGAATACAGGTGGAAATGATGCTTGCTAGCTCTGTGTCTCAGGAAAAAATAGTATTGTGCAGTGTGTGTGTGTATACCAACTTCTCTGCTTAATCAGAGGAGCTTATTAGGGCTGATTATCAGATGTGCAGGAGCACACTTATTTATTGTGTATTCTGCTTTTCTTCTGGTAACTTGTTGAGCAGGACAATTATCGGCAGAGTTGAGCTAATAATTTAGGTTGATCAACATTTTCCAGGCATCAATTTGGCCAGCCTTAGTATGTTATGCTGGATTGGGGATTTAGATTCCTGGGTATGTCGACACACTTCTGTGCCCCCACCCTCTTCTGAGTCACTGCTGTAAGTATTTTGAAGTTCTTCTGAATTGCAAATGTACGTATTTTTAAAACAACCTTTGTTTCCTCTTGGCATGCAGATTAGATATCAAACTATCTGCCTTTTATTTATTTTCCCCTGCCTGCTCAGCATACTGTAATGTGTGCCTTGAAAATGCCTTGGGATCATTTATCTAGGGATTTATTCTGCAGATGTTAATTCACTACATGGTGTTTAAATAAAAAAAATCCCATATACCTTTTATAGGTACATGAGTGGTGGAAGTTGGGAACACAGCTTACCTGCAAGTAATTTCTACAAGCAAAAGTAGAGGCAACTTTTCAACAAGATTTTTCTTTTGCTCATTTCAGCACATTCTTTCTGTACCTCTCTTAAAGAGTCAAAATTGGGAATCTGGAGCTGGACATATTGTTATGCACTTGCTTTTTTAAGGGCATGAGAGACTTTTGATATTTGGATGATGAAAAATTGGAGACTAAAACCTGACAAAAACGATAATAGACAGGTATAGCATTGAGACAAAATGTGTGTCATCCCCCCCCGCCCAAATTCCCTGTCTCATCTGTAAAGATTATTTTTTTCATCAATTAAAAGAAGTCATATTTTCAAATCAGTATTACAGAGTTTTGTTTGTCATGGGCCTTAGGAAGAATACTTAGAGGCTGCATGCAGCCTATGGGAACAAGCACCCACAAATCTTCACTGTTTACAATATTTGCAAAACAAAGTAAGAAGGAATATTTTTAGATCGGCAGCCAAGATCTCTGCATGGTTAGATAATCTCCTTTATTATTAATGAACTTTGGGTGTGTTTTCGTGGGAGATTACCTAATAGCTTAAATGTAAATAAGCAAGTTGCTGGATTTACTGGAGCCTTGATAGTTCTCTAGGTCTTTGCCAATCTGCTTATATGATTTTTGCTGCAGCAGTAATCTGCAGGTTCCCGCTTTTTTGGGTCACCGTAAAGAAGATCTATGGAAGCTAAACATTTTCCCAGGCAAATCTGATTTCAGGGATCTGGGTATCATGGTAACGCGGCTTTCTCAAATGCAATTGCACAATCCCCATAATAAATGGCTGGATTAGTCAGAAAGAGGAGATGTCAGTTTGAAACAATAATGGGATTACAAATATAAATCAAGAAGTTTATATACCTTGAAGGATAGAAGCTTGAAACAGGGCTTTATAGATAAAGGGGAGGGGGCAAAATAGTCTCTCACTTGCAGCGATAGCCTCTTTGTAATGAGTTGCATCATTAAATGCTAGCTGGAACCAAAGGATGCCTTTAATTTTGTTTATGTAAGGACAACCCCATTGGGCAGTCACACATCTGAAAAAGACATTCATTTCTTGTCTCCCACAGCTGGTTTAGGCTAGATTTGAGGATTTGGGGCAGGGGTCAAAGGGTAGATGTTTTGATTTATAGGCAGATCTTCTAAGAATGCAATATTCCCACTTTGTAATCTGAAGCACTAAACTTGAGAGCTTTACTGTATTTCGACCTATGTCAGTTGAATGCAAGAAAGATACCTCCATTTCATCTTTCATTAAATTTACATCCTGCCTTTCATCAAAGTAGAATGATATTTAATACCAGGATCTGAATGTCACTCCAACCCTAAAGTAGATTGTTTGATTTGGCTTGCCAAGTTTCATGAACCTCAGCCATTGTGGTCTTTAAATGATTGTTTATGGTTTGGGTAATGATGCTGAACCTGGTCAATTATGACTTACTCAGCAAATCATATTTAAATAAACAGTGGGCCTAATCCAAGGAATGATTCTGACCAAAACGTATTTAGGATGGGGTACAACTTTATCACAGTGCCACTAAACCAGTGTAGCCTTGCACTGTGTTTCATGTTAGCATTAACTGTCACAGCCAGATATGGACTAGCGGCAAGATGCAAAGCTTCTTGAAGTACAGGGGGAAGACTAGCTGTAGATGGGCAGAGTGTCCACCACCACCATTAGAGGCCTTTCCAGCAATTCAGAATCTCCTTAGGAGACAGAAGAACAATGTTTGAACGTGTAACTCCTGTGATGGTTGCTCTAGAATAGTCTGAGTGATTAGTGTAAACAGTTACTTTCTTTAACACACAAATGAGCGCTATGTGGCTGTCCAGGTATTGTTGAACTGCAATTCAGTTTTGTCCTTTCATTACCATTCCAACAACATTTGGAGGGTCAGCTTGGTAATATTTTTTTGTCCCTTCTATACTACTATTGATAGTGTCAGGTGGAGTAACTAAGAAGTTCACACTGATTTATTAAGGGTTAAATTTTCTCTGGGCATTTAATATTAAAGGATTTGTGCTTAATATATTCCATTCAGCTACCTGAAATTCTCTGTAATGTAGGATGATCTAATTTCTCTCAATCCAGATAGTCAAACAAACAATTTGAGGTCTGTTTTCATTAATGAAGTGATATAATCTTATTTAAGTAGCTCCATTTTGTTTGGAATATGCTTGTAGTGCTTGCCTGAAATCCATCACTGTGCAAACAGAACTGTGCTTTCATGAAAATGTTTCGTCCAGACCCTTCCCAATCTGTGTCCCTACCCTCCAGAGCAGTTTTGAGAACAAATGTTGGGCTGGAACAGAAAGGAAAACTTGGGCCCACTTTTCATTTCACTGACTAAACAATTCCATTAGCAAAACAGAACAAAACTAATTCAGGATCACTGCTGCATTTCCTGTGAAATAAATAGAAACGTTGCACATTAGGTTTGGCCTGGGGAACCAATATTCCCCAGGAAGCTGCAGAATTACCGCCTTCAATGGAAACTATCTGGTTTGATAGTCTATCAAAGTTGTACAAAACTAATGATTCTTAACTTTGTTTCAAGAAGTTGTTTGATAACCCAGGAGACCCACTTCTAGCTTTTTTTCCAGATCTTGGCACTGCAGCTGTAATTGCTTTCTCCTTTTCATTTTGACCTGCAGGCAAAATGTTCTTCATCAAATGCAAGCAGTACTTCTCAAGGTTTTGGCAAGTAGGTTGCACCTTTAGAGACTAGCTTCCTTTTCCATTGCTGGAAAATGGCCTTCCCTATTAGTATGCAATCCTTGCCTGCCTGGGGCAAACTCCCCATCCACCCCAATACTCTTTTTTTCTTTCTTTCCTTAATTGTGCAAGATGCTGTGGAGAAATTCTTAAGATGCCTTAAGTGAGGGAAAGTTTATTTGTAAAAACAAGTGATTGTGAACAAGTATCATAAGAATCTTGTCTATCTCTGGCAAAAATCAAATCTCATAGATGCTAGCTGCACATACCAATAATAGACTTCGTTCCTTCATTATTTTCATCTATTTATTCTGTTAAAGATACATAAATGCACCAGCTTTGTTTTTATGCTTCTCTGTTATCATTCTGCTCTTCTAGAACCGTGTCATAATTGTATTTTCTTGCTGCAGGCAAGATCTTAATAGTAGGAATACAGAAGTAGGAATGACAACTGAAGTCCATCAACATCCTCTGATTTATTGTAATATGCCTCTTTTTTACATCCATGTTCTTCCAGCTGCCACTACTGACTAGTTTACCTTCCTAAATGAGGCACTAAAAGTCATGTCAGGTTGCACTGCTAGAGATATAAACAGTTGTTCCAAACTACAATGGATCTATGGTATGCTCAGAAACAATAGTTTCCCATGTTATGCCTCATATCTGCCTGTATTCTTGTGTATCACTTGTGGATCTTCTGCTTTTATTATGGCTATAAAATAACATAGGCTGCTTTAGGATGGCTCTTCTGTTGGACAAAGTGAAGTGGCCAACTAAGGCAGAAGAAGGGGCAAGGAGTCATGACTAGTGAAAGACTTCGGAAGAAAATTGTGTGCCATCACAACTTACTTTGTATTCCTAGATTAGCCTCTCACTTGATGCAAAGGAAGACATTGTTTATTATGACCACAATTGAGCCCCAAATTTATGTTGCTAAGTGAGACATTTGTTAAGTGAGTTTTGCCCCATTTTACGACCTTTCTTGCCACAATTAAGTGAATCATTGCAGTTGGTAAGTAAATCTGGTTTACCCCCTGACTTTGCTTGTCAGAAGGTCTCAAAAGGTGATCGTATGATCCTGGCACACTGCAACTTTCATAAATGAGTCAGTTGCCAACTGTCTGAATTTTGATGACTTGACCATGGGGATGCTGCAATAGTTGTAAGTGTGATCATAAGTCCCTTTTTTTCAGTGATGTTGTAACTTTGAACGAACTGTTGTAAGTCAAAGACTATCTCTACTGAAATAAGATGCAGCTTCTTGCTCTTTGTGATGAATATTTATTTTAGAAGATATTCTAATAGGCAGGATCTCCTACCCTTGAAGAAATCCATAGTTTGCCATCATTTTTTTAATCAAAATATTTTAAAAACTATCCAAGTTATTTTTTAAAAAAGGGTCAACTTGCATGGGTTGAGTTCGACTCTGTATCCGCCGATGAAGTGGATAGAGTGTTGAGGGGACTGAATGCCACCACATGCCTA